>JAZKJV010000482.1:625000-907094 GCA_037367405.1 Ottelia alismoides
AAAAGAAGGAAATATTTAGAATAAATATTGAGTGACCTGAACCCAAGAGAGGGCTCAATATGGGCCTGATCGCAAAATAAAAGAAGTAGAGAGAGATAGGGTCATTCATCAGTGTATATATTCTTTCTTATTTTGTACATATTTATTTTTACAAAAATTAAATAAAAATAAATTTTAATATCTTGTATATATTTCTAAAAATAAAATAAAAATTAGGAAAAAATAAAATAAAATAAAAATCATTTCTCTCTCTTCTTGTACATATACCATGTATATATGTATTTATCACTATTTATTTCACCTTTGTAAATAAACAATAAAAATAAAATAAAAATTATTTTATACTCTAAATTTTATGTTGTAAATAAATAAAATATAAAATTAGAGTATTTATACAAAAATAAATAATAAAAATAAAAATATAAAATACATAGGTATGTTATACCTGTATATTATCTACATACATTAATTTATTTTTCAAAAAAATAAATAAAAATCACTAAAAAATAATTTGAAAATAAATAAACATTTTTCATTTAGTAAATATTTTTAAATAAAATCGTTTTCTATTTTATTTTTAATTTATAAATCTTTTCGACTCGGAATAATTTGATTGGTCTACGGGGGAACGTTGACCCCCAGTCAACTGCCCCCCTGGACCACTCCTGCGGATCTTGGTTCCAGCCCAATTTCGCTGATTTTTCTCGAATTAATCCGCCCATCATTCTTCTCGATTTGAGGCTCCGAATGTTGAGGATAGACCTGTGATTCACGCCCGACATCATTTTTAAGGGTCCGCTCCTCGGATTGCACACCCGAGCTCCATCTTTATCGGACCTCATCGAGTATAAGTTCATATGGAGCCGCAATTTTCACGATTCTTCGGCCATTGTCTTTGACCCTAGTGACCTCCATTCTCCTCCTTGAGTGTCAGCGAGTGTAGGGGAGTGTTGCAGTGAGGCCTTGAAGCCTTTAGCCCTAGGTCTGACGAGCCCTCTCGCCGTGCTCCGCCACCCGGTGAGCCCGAGTCTCTGGAGACGTCGCTCCATTGAGGCAAAGATCCCAGGAGGTAGATGACCTCTAGCACAGACGCCAGCAACCATCAGGTACCCTCGATAGCCTCTAGCTTTCTTTAGATTCCAAATTTTGGAATCCGGTCAACCGAGCTTCTCCGCCTTATCCTTCGTGACTAGACCATCGGTTGCCCATTCCGACCACCCCGTCATCTTCGTGAGACTTCTCTCCACCTTCTTCACCCTGTCGTTCCCCCTGGTTCACCTAGGAACAGGGTTAATGTCCTCCTCCACCGTCGCATCGCTGGAGGACCCCGCTCTGCCTCACTATTTCACCCATTTCGCCAGTAACCGGGTCGAGGCAATTTGCCCTCGACCCAGCAGTCTTCTTGTGAGGGTTTGAACGCCAGAGGGCTTCATTTGGAAGTCCAAGAACCCAGGCACAACCGCTCCAGGACATTGACGAAGATGGGGTCTTCTAGGACCTCCCGGCCTCATCGGAGCCCATCGGTAGCTGCGGATAGCCTTGAGCTCCATTTCCCCTATCAGAGCAGCACCGGAGGACCTCCCACACACGCGTATTGGTCAGTCGATGTTCGCCGGAGAGCTGTTCTTCGCCGTTCTTCCAGGGACCCTCCCAGCCGTCGGATCGAGCGTCTCCTCCAGTTTTGATCGTGACCCTCCATCTACTGGGACCTCTCATCCGTCGGATCATTCTGAGGATTGGATCAGAGCCACTCATCGTCGAAGGGGTATAGCACGCTCTCAGCCGTTCGATCTCAAGTGAAATCCCATTGACCATTGAATCTGTAATAAAGGGTAATTTACACTTAGGCCCTTTGCACTTTTCATATTTCCATTTAGTCCTGTAAATATTTTTAGAAGTTGTTTTTTATTTTGGATAAGTTGCAATTAGGACCTCAGGATTATTTTATTTGCAATTTAGTCCTTCTGAGGGTGTTGCACGTGGTCTGTCACGTGTTTTGTGGGTCATTTGCATGTTCTTCCCTGGAGTTTAGTGATGTTACTGTTTGCATTTTTATAAATAGGAATGACAGATATGTCCCTGTTTGTGTGAATCACGTGCTGACCTCATGCTATTTTGGAAGTTTTGCAATAGGGCCCCAGAGCTTTTAAAACATGTTACTGTTTGGCCCCTAGAACTTATTTTCTTCACACTTAGGTTCTTGTGTGTTGTCTGTCTTTGATTGGCTGAATAAAATATCAAATCTTCTCCAAATTCCATGAAATTTGGGCATATGGCTCATGCCATATTATAAAAAATTCTGTGAATTTTTGGATTAATTTGGTTTTCATTTTATATTTTTTAAAAAATTCAAAAACCTCTATTTTTGCTACTTTCTAAATTTAAAAATCAACTAAAAATATTAAAAAGACTCCAAAAATTCTAAAAATTGTGTTGTTTGCTTGATTTAATGTGTTTTTTATTCTTGCAATTTTTGCTTGATTTGAATGTATAAAAACCCTAAAAATTGAACAACACTAAAAAACTCATAAAATAGTTAAAAGTTCCAAAAAATTCAAAAAATGAAATTTCTTTTCCATTATTTAGATTTTTATTTTTACTTTATCATAATATCATCTCTGGGATTTTATAGGCTATTTGGATATTTATAAATAGCCTTTAGATACTGGTTGCACATTATTTTTTATTTTCATCCTTATTTTATTTTTATAAAATCAAGTAAAAATTATAAAAATCTGAGAAAAATATCAAAAACACTTGAAAAATTATAAAACACAAAAATATTTTTATTTTGATTTTCTGAATATTTTTGTTGTGTTAAATAATTAGTTGTTTGTCTCTTTTTCACCTCTTTTATATATTTTCATAATTTTAAAATTCATAAAAAAGTTTAAAAATCTAAAAATCAACCAAAAATATTTATTTCTTTTTATTTTGATTCTCGACTACTTTGTAGGCTTTTCGCCAATTCGTGCTCCTTGAGTTCGACCCTGGTAGCTATATCAGGTTAAATAAAATAGCAAGACCTCTCTTTGATCTTGATTGTTTAATTTTTATATTTGGTGGTCTTTGTTTTCTTGTCGCGGTTTGGGTCGCAACGACCCTATTCATACCTTTGCCGGGGAGCACGGCTTAGTAGTCGATTTTCTTTTTCGATTTTCATTTTGCGGCTTTTCTTTTTCTTTGATTTTATTTTCTTTTTTCTTTAGTTTTTTCCTTTTTATTTTTGTTTGTATTTCTTTTATTTTATTTGCCTTTGTTTTTATTTTTGCATATATTTTTGCATTTCATTTTCTTTTATTGTATTTTCATTATTGTGATAATTTGTGGACTGACACCTCTGTTTGATTTTCTTGCGAGGGCCCGAGGACCGAGGCGGCTTTCTTCGGGAAGACGACACAATTGCGAGAGTCGGAGGCGGCTCCTTTCTACATAGAGCCGCAGGAGAGTGCGAGGGAGTCGAGCAAGAGTGAGGGAGTGTTAGCTTAGGTTTAGTTTAGTTTCATTTTCAGCACATCATTATTATTGTAATAATACAAGGACAGACTCAGACTCAGACTTTACGGTGATTGATCGAGGTCTGTTTCACCGAGCACCGTTGTGCTCGGGGACCTCTCCGTGGTTTTTCATCGACTTTCCGTTTTTATTGGCTTTTTATTTTGTTTATCGAGGATTTAGCCTTAGCTTAGGAATTTCTTGCTTTGTTACGTAATTAATTGGGGTCCAACCTTAATTAGACTGCATGTTCCTATAGACCGAATAATTGACCTTAATTAAAAAATAAATAAAAAACTAACCTGGTCACTCGAGGGGCCACGTGCCTCTAGAGGCCATATATAGCGCTGGCAGGATCCTTTGTGGCAAACATTGATCGGCATCAGAGACCGGACTCTGACCCCTCCCGTTTACCCGTTAGCTCATGTTCTTCACGTGTAGAAATTTTTGTTAAGGTCATTTTCCTCGCTACATCATTTAGCTTAGTTTATTTTCTGTCTTTCAATTATGCGTGGATCATTTTGCATGTAGAGTGCTGGAGACAAGGTACACATTTCTGACTCAGCATGCATCATTGAGTTTCATCGCACATCGGCTTTTTCGTCTTCTCCCCCTGTTTTCTAGACTTGATAAAATCAAGAGAACTGAAAAATTCATTAGGCGTTGCTTGTTCTGAAAAATACCTAAAAAATTCAAAACCGTAAAATTGGGACTGTTTAAGCAAACTTGACTTAAAATTCACCTCACCAAAAATTTTGTATTGGGAGAGCAATCCCCTCGTTGGATGGTTTGATTAGGAGAGAGAATGACACACACATTAGGCTAGAGCCATATCCGACCCTCTTTCAGACTACTGATTTTGAGCTAGTCATTTTCCAGTGAGGATCGCTCCGGTCTCTTGTAAAGCGGGCCGTGATATCCTTAACAGAGCGAGCCGATCAGGTAGCCGGTAAACGGTCCGCAACTTGTACTGGCTGGGAAAGATCTAGTTTGGGATCGGGACAGTCTCCTGGGGGCGTTTGATTCCCAACAGCTCGCTTAATTGCTCTGATAAACTCTCTTATCACCAAAATAAAAACGACATGATAAAAGACCGAACCTTTACGGTCATCATCTCCGTGTGCGTTGGGGAATTAGAGGTATTATTTGACTGATCCTATTTGCTTTTCAGATCTCATCTGCCTTACTCGCCAGATCGAGATGATGGGTCGGAGGTCCCTTAGGCAGCCTCTGGCTACACCGCTTTCGAGCACTCCGGCCTGTTCATCTAGGTTGGTTTGCGAGAGTCGAGACCTGCTCTCCGAGCTCGAGTTTGATTCCATCATGTCCCCCCCGATCACCCTTCTACTACCAGTCCTGAGGTGCCCAATCAGAGAGAGGAGCAACCAGTAGATTTAGTGGCACCTGAGTTTGGGTATTTTGCCTTTGCAGAGACCATGGCCAGCAGCGAGGACCGCACTGATGGCCCCAGACCAGAGTAGACATATGTGTTGGACCAGGGTGCGATCAACAACACCTTGTTAGCCTCCCTAGAGGCGATGCAGAGACAGATACGCGACTAGGGAGCTTTCATGGTGGACTTGCGCCGGGAGATGGAGCAGATGAGAGTAGATAGAGAGCAGCGCAGACCTGGTGGAGGAGATATCTTGAGGGAGAGCAGCCAGTCCAGCCAACAGCAGGAGCACACCCGATGAGAGAGTTGCACAATTCTGGTGCAACTCTGACACATAGATGGATCGTGTTGCCGACCATAGCGGGAGACTTCAAGTTCCCGCCACATACGATTCAACTCCTTCCTCGTTTTCACGGACTCTCCACCGAGGAGCCACATCTTCATCTCTAGAAGTTCGAGATGATCTGCAGCACTGTCCACGACCGCTAGGTGGACGAGGACACCATCAAGATGATGGCTTTTCCTTTCTTCCTCATTAATAGAGCAGCCAACTGGCTGAAGCACCTCGGGAGATTTGTGACGACATGGGAAAAGCTCCGGAACGAGTACCTCAACAAGTATTTAAAGGATACGGGAAAAAATCCTCAAGCGCATCACGAAAGCGTGATGATCGCATCAAATGCGATCGGGAGTGACTAGTCGCACTAGTTGCTCGATGTAGCGGAAATTAAAAAAAATTATGTGACGAAACCACATGATCTAAGAACACTTCTCGGATCGTTTCGTCTAAAACACAAATAAGAAATAGGATTACCTCTCGAACCGTGGTTGCGATCGAGTCTCTAAACAAAGAGACCTCCTGTTTCAAGTCCGATCTGATGGAGGAGACGGTTGCGAGCGCGTGGATGAAACGCGTGCTTCTCACAATCCATGTTGATAACCCAAGCCACGGATCTCCTGATCTCAACAAACGAGATACGTCGTCTTCTTCACGAGCAAGGCACACCGAAGTAGACGGAGATCCACGAGCAAACGATCGGGCAACATAACGACGACGCTGCAGCGATGGAGGATCTCTATAGGGCATCCATGCTGGAAGGCCACATGAGAGATAAAGAGAGTGGGCGTGTATAGAGAAAGAGAGAGAGAGAGAGAGAGAGATAGAGCATTCATTGATGTCGAGTGTCAAAAAGAGCAAAGGGTTCGAGTCCATGGATCTCAATCCATGGACAACACACAATCAACGGATGAGATCGATTGTATCCCTTTCAATGGCTAGGATTGTTGGTAAAAAACAACAACAAGTGATTTAATTTGAATTAATTCATATTGATAAATCAACCTAATTAATTCCAATTTAAATCACATTTGACTAGAGAAGAGATAATGAGAAGACTAAACCAATCCCCTAAAATAAGGGGACGGCAACCATCATCTCATGAGATCTCAATATCTCATGAGATCTCATTATCTCATGAGATCTTTATCTCGTGATTATATCATGATCTCTTGTCGATAATATTTTCACCAAAAAATAATTACAAATTATCTTATGGAAAATGTCAACCATGCCATTGAAATTATGTGAATCTCATTCACAACCCAAAACTAAATGTAATTATATTATCAATTAATTGTTCAATGTAAATTCAATTCACATCAACAAATATAAATCACAATATGCTCTCTCTAATATATTATAAATCACATTTATAATATAAATATATATGATTAATATGTATAGTGCTATTTACATTATTCATATCCATGATAATTAAATCACATTTAATCATATTGGATCTCCTTTTCTCATGTGCCCAAATAACATGAATCACATTCACATTATTCATATCTTTAATAATTAAATCACATTTAATTATCTCAGATGACTCTCTTATAATATGAATCAAATTCATATTATCCATGATAATTAAATCACATTTAATTATCAATTTTCTCGATGCTTGGATACATATATCAACAACGAAATTATCCATGAACTCTTTCAAGGATAATGCGCTTTCTCCGCAGATACTTGGAGATAAGGACAGGACGATTGTATTGTTCCACGTATAGTGACTTGGATATTGAGATCACATCTCAAATCCAGATCTCGAGCCTCCCATAGATGCTTGATTAAATAAAGACCGCAAATCTAATCTTCTCATTGCATCTGAATCACATTCAGATCAATGTCCAACATTTGGACCAAGATCAGATTACTTCTCTACTGAGAGGAGTCACTAAAATCCAGACCCGTTTAATCACTCCCTAGGAATGGAAGCGTCATGGTAATACAATCGTTTAAGATCACATCACCTCAGGTATTCCTAATACATGTACATCCTGCATATTGGAAGACTCGGAATAAACCCGAAGTATTAGATCAACTTTATACTGTCTACTTCAGGGTTTTATCAATAAGTTTCTCATTTGATCATCTGGAGTTAGTATCGATCATATGATTTTCAAAAGCATATATCATACCTAGGTCTTGATCATATACTTTCCAAAAGTATATATCAAACCTACAAATTCAGTCAAGCTTCCAAAGCGAGATGACCGTGCGCATGGAATTTGATTCTTCCCAATATCTCATGAGTGAGCTCATGTCTTCCGGTTCAGTAATGAACTTGTATGATCCCTTCGAGAGATCATATTACTCACATGCCCTTATATGCACACCAACGCGCCAGTGTATAGACCTTGGTTTGGTCATCAACCTATTGGTCTGCCAAATGTACATACTCAGACATATGGTAACACATCTGTCTCCGGTCAGAGGATGCGTTCCTGTATCGTGACAGCATACGATATAGGACTTTTGTTATCTCGATCTCGTCAAGTCAACTCTTTGACCCAACTAATCTGACACCTCCGAATCCCTATTCCTATGCAGAGGACCTGCATCAAGTGGTCGGTCAGATATCAGCCTATGTGAGAAAGGATTGACATCTCCTACTCAGGCTGGAGATCATCTCTTAACAATCATTTGATGGTGCTTGATAAGTCCTCAATCTAACCCTTTAGATATTCAACCAAGCACCATCCTCTATGATTCAATAGTTGAATCAACATTTGTATGATTATTAAGAAGGCCATGGTACATAACCCTAATTGTACTAAGGGACCTATTATGCAAATTATTTATTATTCATTTCAGATCAGGGAATGATATGTGCAATAATATTTATTGCATAATGGCTCGCCGTGGGCCCGCATGTCCAACAATCTCCCACTAGCCCAAAGAGCCATTAATGGGCTAATCATTTAAACCCACACTCATGTGACAATCATATCCTATTTAGAAAATAGCTAGGTAAGCTGATCAGTCACTCTGTTCCCGCGAGACTATGCCTAGTCCTTTTACGACACTTGCATATCCCCAGTAACAGTGCTCGCATCTTATGTGAATGTTGCATCTTATGCAACCAATATTCAATCTTGATAAAGCAGTTATAGTGTCCCTGACACTATTGCTTAGTAATTATTATAACCAGTGTTTCCATAATCCTTATCAGAATGCCCTGATTCCTGGAGATCTCTATCTCCAAAGGTATCCGAAGTTAAGACCTTTTAGATTACTATCTATAAAAGTCTTAATTTCTTGAAGATAAGACTTGGAGATCACTATCTCGAAAGTCTTGTCATCTTTGAAGATTTTGTTATTACTGCAATCAAGTGTTTTCTCTCCATAGTAGGATTAGCAACACTTTACTACTCCCACTGCATGGCAGATGTCTGGCTTTTGTACATATAAAGCATACACTTAGCTTCTCGTAACTGATGCATAAGTGCAAACAGTTCTAGCATTCACTTTCTCAACTCTTTGAGGTGCTATCCCTTTAGATAGGTCAATACCAAATCTTAAGGGAAGGAAGCCTTTCTTGGAATTTCCAAAAATGGAATATGTCCAAGGTGTACTACAAATGTGACAATCCCAATATCCTCTTCTCTTTGCTTTTGAACAACTTCACAACTAAGATCCAAGAGGTATCCTTGAAATCATATTTCAAGATATGGAATAGCCAGTCTATAAAACACTTATTATAATCCTTATATCATTCCAAAAGATTAGGATATTATCTACATTTAGCATAATGAACACAATGGCACTCCCACTAAGCTTCACATGGTTCATCAAGATTCTATCTGAAATTAGAACATTTATAATTTCATCAAATCTTATATTCCAACTACAAGAAGCTTATTTGAGTCCATAGATGGATTTCTTTAGCTTGCACACTTTGCTTTCCTCAATCATGAAGCCCTGGGGCTACTTCATGTGAATATCCTCAAAGAGGTATTCATAGAGGAATGCAATATTGACTATCATCTCGCAGATGTTAAAGTCAAGTTGTGTAGCTATAGTCAGCAATATTCTGATGGGTTTAAGCATGGTCACTGAAGAGCAAATCTCAATGCAAGCAATATTTTCTCTTCTGTTGTGTAGCTTATGGCTACGAACCGTTCTTTGAAGTTGTCTACCTTCTCATCAGATTGCCTTTCTCTTGAAGATCCATTTACACCTTAATGGGTCTAACCCTTATAGGTGGATCCTCGAGGGTCCATATACAACACTTGTATATGAAGTCTACCTTAGACCTTTATTGCTAACATCCATCTTTCCATGTCATGATCCTCAAAAACTTCATCACATGAAGTTCGATCATTGTCAGACTTAATTGACATATGGAATACATCCTCAAACTCATTTGAAGAGGTATTAGTGTTTCATCTTTAATTATCCTTTTAGTTTCCGTTTGGAGCCTCATTATCATCTCAAGATTAAATGAGTTCCTTTACTTCATTTTCATCTTGATTCTCAAGAGAGTCATCCTCTAAGAATCACATTCTCAGAGATGAGATCTTTTAAGAATCTCAGGGTTATAAAGTAGGTATCCAATACCATCCTTTATTTTCCTAATGAAGTAGCACTCTCTAGTGCTCGATTCCAGCTTACTTGCATGGAATCTTATTAAGGATATATAATGTAGTCTCTACTACATATATACCAGGAAACTAAGAGGAAATTATGCTAAAATTCATCATTGATCAAATCATGTCACACATGATCCAATTGTATCTCCCTACAATTCTATTGAGTTTAGGTGTGTTAGGAGGATTGAGATACAAATGATATTCATATCTTCATAAGGTATTCCTTGAATTTATCGAACAAGTACAAGCTACCTAGGTTAGATAATTCATTTCATCTTTCTTCAGACTTTGGTTCCAAACCAAAATTATGAAATCTGTGAACATTTCAAAGGTTTCTTAGGTGAAGAGAAGAAATCTTATATCATACGAGAAGAAATCTTATATCATACATACTCATCAATAGATATCACATATCCATAATGTTTATTATGATATAGATGATCCACATACATCAATATGTATGAGATCTTGAATGCCTTGACATCTTACACCTTTCCCAAAAGAAGGGTGTATTGGACATTTTACTTTAAATACAATATTCATAAGTATGTAAGATTTGAAATTTTAGACATTCTAAAGTTTCATATCTTACTAGTCCATTGATCTCATCAACAAACATATGTCCAAAACTTGATGCCAGATTATTGTCAAATGATCTTCATCCTCCTTTTGATCTTTTAAGGTTCAACTTTCAGTATTAGAAATCTTAATGAACCATTCATTAATTTTCTAATTTTGTGGAGTCCACTAGATGTTAGATTACTATCGGAAATATATCCATCATAACTCTTTATGATAGGTTTATTCCAGAATTCATGTTTATTTCCAACATTTAGAAATAAACAATGAGTGTATTCTAATATCTAGGTCATAGAGACATTCTCTAAGACTAAGGACTCTCCCACTGAAAATATGAAGTCCATTTATCCAATAGAGATTGTTGCAACAATTGCATCAATATCCATGTGGATAACTATAAACCTTAAGATCAATTTTTTTCAGTCTTCTAAAACATATTCAACAATTGCAAGTGTCATTAGAAGAATGAGATACAATTATTAGACTTTAATCTTATCTTATAAGAAAGTCAATTTCAAAGATTAAATGTTGATTATTCTGGTGCTCTCTCCGAGTCCTTCTCTAAGGATTCCAGACAGACTTGATAGTCATACTATCAACACACCAACTTATTGCAGTATTGTCATTCATCCAACTCTTTGGATGTCATATGGAAGTCACAGAAGTAGGTCAACTCTTTGACTTTCCTTCTTACTAGGGTCCGACCCATGCTTACATTGCGCTCCCTTTATCTATAAACAACCATTGCTTAAGACTAAGGATATCTTATGTTAAATTCAAAAGAATTCAATGTAAGAGCATTTCAACATTCATACATGCTTCATTAAATTCATACAATATGAATATTATGAAGCTTCATGAATGACTAGAGTATAGACAGTAGAATGATGACATTCATCGTATCTACATCCATCTAAACTCTTAAAACATTGGTTCAAGTAGGTATTCAAACATTTTGAATACATCATCTCTTTTGAGCTACCATTCTGCATAATGCAGAGAACCATGTCATTCATGATTAAATGTCTAGAGCACATATGTATGCCAAAAAATCTTCTTTGATTTTATAAGGATTATTCGACAATTACGATCACCATCGACATGTCACTTCCAAAGTACACTCGATGAAAGATCAAGACTATAGAGACATACAAACCTTAAGGTGATGTCTTATCATCTTATTTAATTGTCATTCCTCATTATGTTGAGGTAACTTGCACATTGCAACCACATACATTATGTGTACAATTGCAAGTACAATATATGGATCATGAGTCCAATCCATGATATTTTACTGGTTATTATTGAGTAGAACATTGAGTGGGTTTAATAAAGGATTATCTGAAATACGAAATTTGCATAAGTGTATATATATTTATATATATATATATATACATATTTTACTTTGATTTAGGAGTTTTTATATCAAAGTTGTCTTGCCTTGTCAACACTGAAAGTTCATTCCCTTAATCACTTTCAATGTAAGAGATATACTTACCATTATATCTCAAGCAAGATCTGGGATCTCCTTCCTTATCTTTGTTACATCCCAATAATACAAGAACCTGTAACTCGGATAAAAAGAAGCGGGAACACATTCCTCCTTGCAAGTCTAACTTGCATCTCCCAATTCGGTCTTTAACACCCGGGCCTGATGACACGCCTAAGCGATCGGGGTAAAAGGTCTAAAACTGGTCGTTGCGACCTCGATCAAGTAGACTAAGTCAATCAAGAAGAAATCAATCACTCAAATCAGATAAAAACAAGCAAACACAAAATAGAGCGATCTAGCTATAGGATTAACCTGGTATAGCTCCCAGGGTCGAACACAAGGAGCACAGATTGGCCTTGCGGCCTACGATGTAGTCAGAAATCCAAGAGAATACTTTTTTAGTGGTTTTTATTTGTTTTTAGATTTTTTTAGATTTTTTAAATGATGAGAACATTAAAGAAAGCACACAGATAATGGACTTCAACAATTTATTTAGAGCATTAAAAGTCAAGCAAAAATTCGAAGAAAAATGTTTTTATGTGTTTTATAATTTTTTATGTTTTTGGTGAATTTTTGAGATTTTTCTGATGTTTATTTTATTTTCTAAAAATCAAACAATGCGAAAAACAGAGGGTACTGTCCAGCCAGGCTTAAGACCCAAAAATAAAATATTGTTGGATCTCAAAAAGCCCTGAAGGTAATTTTCCTATAATCTAGAAAGAATAAGGAAAATTTAGGCACCCTAATTATTGTTTTTGGATTTTTAATTTATTTATTATAATTTTTATGCGTTTTTAGGGGTTTTTCAATTTTTAGGGTTTTTAAGTGATGAAAAATAGCCAAAATTGGCTAGAAAATCAATCAACAAGCAAGAAACAGTAACTAATTTTTTTAGAATTTTTGGGGTTAATTTTATATTTTTTTGGTATTTTTAAAGTCAAACAGTGGCAAGAATAGGGGTTTTTGAATTTTTAAAAATAGCAAATGAAATCAAAAATGTCCTCAAAAATCACAGAAATTCCTACACCATGGCAGGAGCCATGTGTCAAAATCTCATTGGATTTGGAGGTCGTTTGATATTTTATTCAAAAATAACAAGGGGGCATTGTGCACAGGGACCTAAGTGCAAATACCCAAAAGTTTTGGGGTCCTGGTGCAAAATACCCAGCAAAACACGTGCCAAGCACGTGCCTGGGGCACACAGGGACCAAATGGTAATAAAAATAAGTTCCGAGGGCTTATTGGTAACAAGTACCAAAAGTCCAGGGGCTTATCTGCAAATAACCCAAAATAAAACGCACATGTGCAAATAAAACATTCACAGGGGTATATATGCAATTACTCAAAAAGTTTTATTCATTTCATAACAACCAGAACTACAGGATTAATTATGCAAAATTCCCAAAATAACACGTGACGAAGCACGTGGCTCTCAACTGGCAGGGGTATAAATGCAAATAAAAATAAGCACGAGGGTCTCTATGCAAATATCCTAGAAAATAAACAACTGACTCGACAACTTACAGGACTGAAACGAAATAAAGCAAAGAGAAGGGCCTAAGGGTAAATTACCCTTTATTAAATGGAGTCGTTGGATGCGCGCCACGTGTAGATCGGACGGCTGCAGAGGGTGGGCGCTCCAGATGGTGTCTCCTCGGATCGGACGGTGGAAGCTACTCCTCGATCGGACGGCCAAGATCTGATCTGGAGCGATGAGGACGATCGGACGGCGATGGAGGGTCCTCGAAGAACAGGTCCCCGGCGAGACTCGCCGGGCTCGTGCGTGCGCTAGGGTCCTCCGGTGAGCCTCCTGAAGGTCGGAGAAGAATCGCGGAAGGCTCCCGCGTCTGCCGGTGGTCTCCGACGGGCAATCCGAGCTCCGAGGAGCTCGAGCAAGGCCGGCGGAGCTGGGTCTCCTGGCTGGATGGCGAAGGGCCTCAGACGCCCTCGTTTCGACCTGAAAAACGAACCAGAAGACTCGCGGGTCGAGGGAAAAGTACCTCGACCCGGTTAGGCGGCGTGAAGGTGAAGTGTGAGTCGGAATGGCGAGCTTCGGCGAGGGTGGTCGGCGAAGGAGCTCGGTTCCCAGATCCTGTGCGATCTGGGTTGTGTGGAGGGGTGAAGAAGGTGCGGAGAGGTCTGGCGGAGATGATGGCGGTGTCGGAATGGAAGATGGGTGGTCGGAGGTGCCTGGCGAAGGCGGCGGAGCTACGCTAACAGTAACTGAAAAATCAAAATCTAAGCTATCCTACGGCCTAAGGGTTCTACCTGGGTGGTCGGAGAGACTGGGGAAGAGCAGGGGGTGCTCCTGGTCGTAGCCTCGAGGGTCGTCTCGGCCCGAGGCTCGATGCTCGACGCTGGTGGCGGAGCAGCGGCGGCGAAGAACGCCGGATCAGTGGATTCGCCTCCTCGCCTCGCTGCAACAAGGGCAAACGCTTGCTGTCACTCTCGCGGTGCCTATGGAGGTCACTGGGAAGAAGGAGAAGGTCCAAAGATGAGGCGCGGAGGCGGCGGAGGTCGGGATATATATGGTGACAGGTGCGATTAGGGTTGGGTGGAGACAGCGATGGAAGGCGTGGATTTTGTGGCGAAAGATCGGGCGAGGATGAGGGATGATCGGCGAAGAATCCGGGCATGGGGTTCGCGTGGGAGACAGCCTGGAGATGCGTGGAAAAATCGGCGAAGGCGGGGCGGCACGCATCTTCCAGAAAAGGAAGGAGTCCGCGGGGGAGTTGACCGGGGTCAACAATCCCCCGTGGACCAATCAGGAGCTGCCACGTTTACTCGATTTTTGTTTATTTATTTTAGGGTAGAAATAGGCCGAATTAAAGAAAACTCAAAACATGAAATATTTTTCTTTTATTTTTTTCTATTTTTTTGTGATTTTTAATTAATTTTTGGAAATAAAAATAGGGTAGCTATATATATAGGTATATGTACACTACATAGATTTTAATTTTTGATTTTTTATTTGTTATTTTTATGTATTTTTATGCTCATTTTGTATTTTATTTATTTACATCATAAAATATGGAATAAAATGGTATTTTTATTTTATTTTAATTATTTATACACAAGGGTGAAATAAATAATTGTATACATTTATATACATGGTATTTATACAATGTATTTTTGTATTTTTCATTTTGTAATTTTTATTTGATTTTTGTTTTGTTTCTTGTTATTTTATGTATTTACCATATGTAACATAGAATATTTACAAAAAGTTTTAGAAAATAATTTTATTTATTTATAGGGTTAAATAAATAAAGGATGATGGTCTATACACATGGTGAAGGAAGGGTATTTTTGATCTTTTTGCTTTTCATCTTTTTATTTTGTTTTTAATAGTTTCTAAATATACACACAATATGGACAAACATATTTTTGGGTGAGGAAAATATAATTTTTTTTTGTATTTACAGAAGTATATACACATGAGCTCCTATCTCCCTCTACTTTGGCTTTTATGCGGTCAGGCCCATGCTGAGCCCTCCCTTGGGTTAGGTTGCTCAATATTTATTCTAAATATTTCCCTCTTTTTCTTTTTGCTCTTTATTCTTTTTATTTTTGCACAAAAACATGCTAATTATAGGTTTTTACACAATGCATGCTTTTGGTAATTATTTGTATTTACACATATCTACATGTATTTGCAAAGGTTTTTTGTAGCTAAAATAGAAGAATAAAGAGTGATGAATGGGTATTCATCAGGGCCCACCACCCCTAAGGTGATGTTGACCGGTCATTAATTGAACCAACCGTCAATAGGATTAATACTCGCTATACGCAATCCAATATCGCCCCAATAATATGAGGACCCGATATTGGGGTCACTACGTATACGGCCTTACTCTTTCGAGAAGCGAAGAGCCCGATCCAAATGGATTGTATGTAGGAGCTGTCACTTCGGACAGGCATCTCCTACATACAATATTTGGCGACGGAACCCTTCACCTTGATGGGAGACCATGGATGTCACTTATATCATCCTCCATATCATATTCAAATTCTAATTAATCATTATGAATCATATTCATTACGATTAATTCTTCTAAGGGGAAAAACACATCTATTTATAATAGAGTGTCTTAATTTTTATTGGATTTCAATTAATCTAATCATACTAAATTAATGATCCAATTAATATCCAACAAATATTCTTAATTATTACTTGAATTATGGTATTATCTCAAATACGTATTATTTCGAATTTTAATAATTAGAAAAATACATCATGATCTCTCAGGCATCATTCATTCCCTACCCACTATCATGGCCAATACCGGCAGGAGTGGGACGGACCGCAACCGGTGCGACCCGCTACCCCAGCGATCCCTGACTTGACGCCATATCAGCCTCGGGAAAAAGCAATGCTGAGTCAACCACTTTGTACTTGAGATGATCATCGGTCTTTCAACCGAAATTATACCATATAATATTCATCAAAACCATTCTGATAATATTATAATGAGATTTGCTAAACAAATCCCCAATCCTATTCAAGAAACAAGGTTTTGTATGTAAAAGTTGTCCTTCAACTATTGTAGGATAAACTAGAGTTTTCATGAAAACAATGTTTGTTGGAAATTTCATATTAACCAAATGTGATCAAGATCAACTATCTTATCATTTTGGTTAATGCAATGTCATTCAAGGAAATAATTATCATCTTTAAATATTTCATGAATATTTATCAATAATCATTTCGGAAAATTAACAATTAATTTTCATTAATTTATTTGAATGGCAATCACAAGGTTCATGACAATGATGCAATTTCCAGCAGTGACCCTCACTAACTAAAAATGGCATATCTCATTCATTTTAAATCCAAATAAAGCAAAATCAATTTCCAGAGATTGATAACTTGATTTAAAAACGAAACCATGTGATAAACATGCATTTCCAGGCATTTTAAAACCTTAATTAACATCTTAATTACGTCTCTCATTGCCATCCCCGAAACAGTGGACATATGACCAACAAAACGATCATATCTTGACAAACGGAATCCAAATTACGCAAACTCAAATCCTACTGTTTCCTTAATTAATAGGGAACATAATCCAATTTAAAATTTCGTGTTTAAATATTTTAAACAGGGCCGAAATTTTATCATAATACAGGGCTGCAAAAATTAAAATGCTAAAATCTTCACGAACCCAAACGAGCCCGAATCGTCGTAGGTTCATGGATCTCATCAAAAATCTTTGAGAAACTGGCTCTGATACCATTTGAGGGATACAGGAAAAAAATCCTCAAGCGCATCACGGAAGCGTGATGATCGCATCGAATGCAATCAGGAGCGACTAGTCGCACTAGTTGCTCGATGTAGCGGAAATTAAAAAATTTTATGTGACGAAACCACATGATCCAAACACTTCTCGGATCATTTTTTCTAAACCACAAACAAGTACTAGGATTACCTCTTGAAGCGTGGTTGTGATCGAGTCTCTAAACAAAGAGACCTCATGTTTCAAGTCCGATCCGATGGAGGAGACGCTTGCGAGCGCGTGGATGAGACGTGTGCTTCTCGCAATCCATGTTGATGATCCAGGCCACGGATCTCCTGATCTCGACAAACAAGATACATCGTCTTCTTCACGAGAAAGGCACACTGAAGTAGTCGGAGATCCACGAGCAAACGATCGGGCAGCATAACGACGACGCTGCGACGATGGAGGATCTCTATAGGGCATCCATGGTGGACGACCACATGAGAGATAGAGAGACTGGGCGTGTATAGAGAAATAGAGATAGAAAGAGAGAGCATTCATTAATGTCGAGTGTCAAGAAGAGCAAGGGGTGCCTCTTCCTATATAGGGTTTTGGGAGTCCATGGATCCCAAACCATGGATAACACGCAATCAACTGATGAGATTGATTGTGTCCCTTTCAACGGCTAGGATTGTTGGTAAAACACAACAACAAGTGATTTAATTTGAATTAATTCATATTGATAAACCAACATAATTAATTCCAATTTAAATCACATTTGACTAGAGAAGAGATAATGAGAAGACTAAACCAATCCCCTAAAATAAGGGGACGGCTACCACTATCTCATGAGATCTCATTATCTCATGAGATCTCATTATCTCATGATTATATCATGATCTCTTGTCGATAATATTTACACCAAAAAATAATTCCAAATTATCTTATGGAAAATATCAACCATACCATTGAAATTATGTGAATCTCATTCACAACCCAATACTAAATGTAATTATATTTTCAATTAATTGTTCAATGTAAATCCAATTCACATCAACAAATATAAATCACAATATGCTCTCTCTAATATATTATAAATCACATTTATAATATATATATATATGATTAATATGGATAGTGCTATCCACATTATTCATATCCATGATAATTAAATCGCATTTAATCATATTGGATCTCCTTTTCTCATGTGCCCAAATAACATGAATCACATTCACATTATTCATATCTTTAATAATTAAATCACATTTAATTATCTCAGATAACTTCTCTTATAATATGAATCAAATTCATATTATCGATGATAATAAATCACATTTAATTATCAATTTTCTCGATGCTTGGATACATATATCAACAATGGAATTATCCATGAACTCTTTCAAGGATAATGCGCTTTCTCCGCGGATACTTGGAGATAAGGATAGGGTGATTGTATTGTTCCACGTATAGTGACTTGGATATTGAGATCACATCTCAAATCCAGATCGCGGGCCTCCCATAGATGCTTGATTAAATAAAGACCGCAAATCTAATCTTCTCATTGCATCTGAATCACATTCAGATCAATGTCCAACATTTAGACCAAGATCAGATTACTTCTCTACTGAGAGGAGTCACTAAAATCCAGACCCATTTCATCACTCCCTAGGAATGGAAGCATCATGGTTATACAATCGTTTATGATCACATCACCCTCAGGTATTCCCAATACATGTACATCCTGCATATTGGAAGACTCAGAATAAACCGAAGTATTAGATCAACTTTATACTATCTACTTCAGGGTTTATCAGTAAGTTTCTCATTTGATCATCTGGAGTTTGTATCGATCATATACTTTCCAAAAGCATATATCATACCTAAGTCTTGATCATATACTTTCCAAAAGTATATATCAAACCTACAAATTCAGTCAAGCTTCCAAAGCGAGACGACTGTGCGCACGGAATTTGATTCTTCCCAATATCTCATGAGTGAGCTCATGTCTTCCGGTTCAGTAGTGAACATGTATGATCCCTTTGAGAGATTGTATTACTCACATGCCCTTATATGCACACCAGCGCGCCAGTGTATAGACCTTGGTTAGGTCATCAATCTATTGGTCTGCCAAATGTACATACTTAGACATATAGTAACACATCTGTCTCCGGTCAGAGGATGCGTGCCTGTATCGTGACAGCATATGATATAGGACTTTGGTTATCTTGATCTTGTCAAGTCAACTCTTTGACCTAACTAATCTTACACCTTTGAATCCCTATTCCTATGCAGAGGATCTGCATCAAGAGGTCGGTCAGATATCAACCTATGTGAGAAAGGATTGACATCTCCTACTCAGGCTGGACATCATCTCTTAACAATCATTTGACGGTGCTTGATAAGTCCTCAATCTAACCCTTTAGATATTCATCCAAGCACCAGCCTCTATGTTTTAATAGTTGAATCAACAACTGTATGATTATTAAGATGTCCATGGTACATAACCCTAATTGTACTAAGGGACCTATTATGCAAATTATTTATTCTTCATTTCAGATCAGGGAATGATATGTGCAATACAATTATTGCATAATAGCTCGCCGTGGGCTCACATGTCCAACAGTATTATTCACTCGGCTGGACCAATGCAGCCAGGACCATGATCAACAACTTTTCCATGCTCCCCAACGAGCAGTTTCACGAGGCATGGGATCGCTTCAGGGAGCTTACATACCGATGCCCGCATCATGGCATCTCGTAGCCGAACCTTGTGCAGAGCTTTTTCTGCGGGCTTACGCCAGAGCTGCAGGGGTTGGTGAATGCATCCTGTGGAGGACCGTATTTCACCAAGGATGAGGACCAGGTCTGGGCCATCTACAAGGAGATGGCCGAGAACTGCACTGTCATGTCTTAGACCCGCCTCTACGCACAGGGGAATCCCTAGACACAGGTCGTGTCCTATCAGAGGATAGCACAGGTCGATGCCGGTCCCTCTACTTCGTCAGCGGCAGCAGCACTGACAGAATCGACAGCCGTCGACATAGGTATCATCAGCGAGAAGCTGGACCGGATCGAGTTAATCGAGAAGAAGCAGTGTCAGGGCATGTCACAGATAGATCAGATGGCACAGACGCTGAGTGACCTAAAGAAACATATCATGTGTCTCCAGGAGGCATAGACGGCTTCTCAGCCCCGTCTTAGGTCACGGGCAGATCCAGGAAGCAACAGCAGCATGACTCAGCCCTCCGCCCAGTACCGGCGGATCCACCATGTCCAGGTGGAGCCATATCAACAGCTGCAGCAGCAGTACGTCCAATCGCCACCATCTCAGGACAACCACATGGTGGTGTATCATCCTGAGCAACCCCTGGCAGTACTCCCTCCACCCACTTATGAGTAGGAGCCGTTGATGGTTGTCAAGGGATATGGTATGACTGACCCCTGCCTGGGATCTGACGAGACCATCCCGGATTCCGATGGATGATCAGAGGTACCAGTTCCCAGCAGCAGCCTCCAGTTCAAGGTCGCCAATACGGCCAGCAGTGAGAGAAGCACTAGCAGCCCCAGTTCCCGTTACACCAGCAGTAGCCACAGTAGAGTTACCAGCAGCATGGTCCTCGTCCCTATCGGCAGGGACAATCTTGGAGGCAGCCTCAGCAGTATCACTCCTAGCCCCCTTATCTCTCTCACCACCAGCAGCAACCTCATTACCACAGAGGCCACCCGTCAGGTTCTTATGGGCCCACCTATGAGAACCCCGCTTTGGATGACTTGGCCCGCCTTATCTCCAATCAGCAGGCTACTTTCAAATGGGAGATGGACGAGTTCAGACAGGAGATGAGAGAGATTGTAAAGGGGAAGGCCACCATTCCTGCCCAGATCGAGCCAAATCCGAACAACCTCAAGAGGAAGTCTGAGCAGGTAGAGTTCACAGAGACTACCACTCCTAGTGATTCCCTTGGTGATATTACTGCATACATGTTTGATGATGATTCTTTTACACTTAGGAGCGGTAGGATGCCAGCAGGCGGAGCCTCGTTTGAGCGACGATCCCACGCACCTTCAGGAGCGACAGACGAGGAGGAGAGCGGTGTTGATGCCGCTCATGATCATGATGATGACGGTGGTGCTGACACCACCGAGGATGTTGATCCAGCCGACAGTACTGATGTCGTCGCTTCACCAGATGGAGGAGGTGGTACTGATGCCACCATTGTTGCTGAGCCAGAGCGTGGAACTGATGCTACTATTCCATACATTATTCCAGATGCCGAGGGTGGCGCTGAGGCCACCATTTCTAGTTCTACTCCTGTTGTTTTCCCTTCAGTTCATGTATCTCAGGACACTTCTGTGAATAAAGGAAAGGGTTTGTTATTTGCTAGTCCATATGTGTTACTTGGTGATGATTGTATGGATTCTACTTTGCCTGAGCAGCATAGACTCGATCCTAGTCCTTCATCTGAGAAGGACCCAGCCGTTCCCTTTCCCCAAGCACTTCTCTTGGCTAAGGAGCCTAAAAAAGAAAATCATAAAAAGTCCCACCAGATAGAATTTAGCCAGCAGATGATGGTTCGATTTCACATATAGCTGACTCTACAGGAGGCATTGGAGCACATCCCTCTCTTCTAGAGATCACTCAGAGACAGGACCACCATTCGGAGGAAGAGGCGGAACCACCAGTCGGAGATCCATGTGCTCACTCGTGCCACATGCTTTGCGATCTAGAACCATCTACCAACCAAGAGGCCAGATGCAGGAGCCCCTTATGTCAGATGCCACATTCATGAGCAGAGGTTCGCCCGTACTCTATTAGACAGCGGTTCTTCGATAAACCTACTTCCAGCAGCCTTACTCGACCGATTCGAGTTAGGCCCTCTACGACAGAGCAGGACGGTCCTTCAGTTTGACGATCGAAGGGGTTGCTGAAGGACGTTGTCGTCACGATTCAGGGCCTGAAATTCCCCGTGGACTTCATTGTGTTGGACATGGAGATCCCTGAGTCTGTGACCGATACCCCCATCATTTTAGGACGCTCGTTGTTGGCCACAGCCAAGGCAATGTCCGATCATGATAGCGGGAAGGTATATTTTCGCATCGAGGGCGAGAGTATACAAATAGAGACGATCGAGGAGACTAGAGCTAGAGATTCCACTTGCTCAGACCAGCCTTCAGATTCAGAGCAGATGACAAAGGCAGAGCAAGACATCCATTGGGACTGTGATTTTGTGATTACAAACGATGAGGCAGTTTGGGCAGATCCAGCAGCACAAGCCATCCTCTCACCTTCAGAGTTTGTTGATGCGTAGATTCCAGCAGAGGAGAGCTTGGAGAGCACATTCCTGGTCCAGGATACACTTCAGGCAGCAGAATAAGTCCCCGATCGTGAGGCAGATGATTGTTTTGATTCTGATACAGATCCCTCAGAGTCAGATATAGGTTGGGTAGAGTTTGATGATTTGATACCGTGTATGACTTCCACAGAGCCAACAGCTAGGGTGGAGACTGATTCCATGCAGAGCAGAGACACACCAGCTGAGCAGTCTTCACCAGAGTCAGATTTTTAGCGAGAGTTCTCATTCTCCCATGCAGATTTGGTCGCATTCACTCAGACTTTTCAGAGACCAGATCCGCCAGCACCCAGTTGTCCAGAGTTGAAGCCTTTACCATCATCGCTGAAGTATAGGTTCCTTGCGGGCGAGCATGAGATGTACCCAGTCATTATCTCAACGGATTTGGCTGGAAAGCAAGAATCCCGTCTGATGGGGATTCTCGAGAAGAACCACAAGGTGATAGGATGGAGCGTAGCCGATCTCCAGGGGATAAGTCCAGCCCTGTGCTCCCACCATATCTGTATCGAAGAGGACGCGAAGCTGTCACGTGAGTTCCAGCGGCAACTGAACCCGAACCTTCGAGAGGTTGTCATGAAGGAGATATCGAAATGGTGGAGCGTCGATTTTATCTACCCCATCTCCGACTCCAAGTGGGCCAGTCCATTGCATGTGGTGCCCAAGAAGACAGGCATCACCACAGTTGTTAGTGAGTCTGGAGAGGAGATCACTACCCGGGTACCCACTTCTTGGAGGGTCTGTGTGGACTACAGACAATTGAACCATGCCACCAAGAAGGATCATGTCCCGCTGTCTTTTATTGATCAGATTATAGAGAGGCTAGCAGGGAAGAGTCATTACTATTTCTTGGATGGGTACTCCGGATACAATCAGGTGGCCATTGCGCCAGAAGATCAAGACAAGACTACATTCATCTGTCCCTTCAGGACATATGCTTTCAGACGGATGCCCTTTGGATTGTGTAACGCTCCGACGACATTCTAGAGGTGCATGTTGTCTATCTTTTCGGACATTGTGGGTGAGTGCTTGTAGGTCTTCATGGATGACTTTTTGGTCTACGGTGACGGTTTTGATGCTTGTCTTGACTGCCTAGACCGCGTCCTCTAGCGATGCATTGAGGTCCATCTTGTGCTTTCATGGGAGAAGAGTCACTTCATGGTGACTAAAGGGACGGTGCTTGGCCATATCATCTCCAACAGGGGCATGGAGGTTGATCCCGCCAAGGTGGATATCATTAGGAAACTCAGTCCACCGTCCAACTTGCGATAGTTACGGTCTTTTCTGGGGCACGTCGATTTCTACCAACGATTCATTCATGATTTCAGCAGGATTGCCCTGCTGTTGACTGATCTGCTGACGAAAGACACCGATTTCATTGTGGATGATAAGTGTCTAGCGTCATTTGAGACTCTCAAGAGTATAGTTGTAGCGACTCCTGTCCTCCAGCCGCCTGATTGGTCTCTCCCATTCGAGATCATGACGGATGCCTCCGATTTTACCGTAGGGTCCGTGCTGGGACAGGGGAGGGATGGAGTCCCCTTTGCTATTCACTACGCTAGCCGGATTTTGGATGTCGCTCAGCGGAACTACACCGTTACTGAGAAGGAGATGCTAGTCGTAGTGTTCGCCCTAGATAAGTTCAGATCATACATCATTGGATCTAAGGTGACCATCTTTACTGATCATACTGCCATCAGGTACCGCATGGCAAAGAAGGATGCCAAAGCCAAATTGACCAGATGGATCCTTCTACTCCAGGAGTTTGACATAGAGATTAAGGATAAGCCTAGAGTCAAGAATGTGGTGGCGGGTCATCTCTCCCGATTGGAGTTTCTTGAGGATTCTGAGCAGATTGAGCTATTTGTGAGACCTTCCCAGATGAGGCGATCCTTGTTATCGCCTCTCTCCCATGGTACGCTAACATTGTGAACTATCTTGTTGCCAAAATAGTTCCACAAGGTTGGCCCAGGCAGCGACTTGAGACCTTCCTCGTGAAGGCCAAGTTCTACCATTGGGAGGATCCTGTCCTTTATCATGAAGGAGGGGATAGCGTCTGGCGTCGGTGCATTCCTCAGGAGGAGCACCATAGTGTCCTCACGTACTGCCACAAGCTTGAGGCAGGAGGACATCACTCTGGGAGGAGAACGGCACAGAAAGTGCTCCAATCCGGCCTATGGTGGCCTACCCTCTTCAAGGACTCTGATGAGTTCGTGAAGAGGTGTACTGACTTTCAGAGGATGGGCACTTGTGGACAGCGTGATATGATGCCGATGCAGCCCATTCACTTCTGTGAGGATTTTGATGCATGTGGCATCGATTTCATGGGTCCATTCCCTAGGAGTCAGGGATTTGAGTATACACTTCTTCCAAGGAGTGAAGGAATTGCTCGAAGTCTTCGGAGGAAATATTACTCCCCAGCAACAGGCTCGATGTGGTAGCATCGTCCTTTGTAACGATCAAGGCTAGTAAGTCCAAGCCCCGTCCCCCTTCCACCTTCACTCGACGATAGGCTAAGCACGTACGTCAGGCCCGGCACGCTTCCGCTATTATCCGTGGATTACGTTAGTCATTGGGTTGAGGCCATCCCCGCCCGAACCGCAAATGCTAGGACTGTTTGCCAGTTTTTGAGGAAGAATATCATTTCACGGTTCAGGGTACCTAGAGTTTTGATATCTGACGGGGGGTCCCATTTCGTCAACGACAAGGTAAAGGCCCTTGCTAGCGAGTTCAGCATTGACCATCGAGTAGCCACACCATATCATCCTCAAACCAATGGTCTTGTTGAAATGTCTAACAGGGAGATCAAGACTATATTGCAGAAGGTCATCCGCCCTGACCGAAAGGATTGGTCACAGCTTTTGGACTCGATCTTGTAGGCATATCGGACGTCCTTCAAGACACCTTTGTGTACATCTTTCTTTCACCTCGTTTATGACTAGCCCTGCCATTTACCTGTTGAGCTGAGACATAGGTCACTTTGGGTAGTTACTGATATACTTTTAGATCCAGTGAGTGTAGGAGATTAGAGGAGGGCAGAGTTGGCAGCCCTGGAGGAGCTTAGAGATGTAGCTTTTTCGAGTAGCCTACAATATAAGGAGAGAGTGAAGGAGTAGCATGATTCTCATATCAGCCACAAGCAATTTGAGCCAGGACAGCGAGTATGGTTGTTCGATGCCAGGTTGAGATTATTTCTAGGGAAGTTGCAGAGCAAATGGAAGGGACCCTATCTGGTCCAAAAGGTACACGGCAACGGAAGCATCGACATATCCGAGATGTCATCTTAGTCTACCTTTCGTGTTAACGGGCAGCGGCTCAAACCATATCTAGATCATGAGCTGCTGGTCGATGACGTTGCCCCTATTCATTTTGCATGAGATGTGGTCTCTTGACTCACATCTATTGCATCTCACGCCTGATTATCACTGTTCTCCCGCCTTGTATGGATCCAGTTGTCTATATCACACTATTCTTCAGTCCAACACCCTGTTTGCATCTTTGATTATGCTATACTTAGGGTGCACTTTACCCTAAGTATAGGGGGTGTGAGACTTTTGAGTTTCTTTTGATTCTTTTCTACCTCTGTTTTGCTGCCTATACTTAGGGATATTTTACCCTAAGTATAGTGGAGGTAGACCCTGTATATCCTCTCACTCGGATTTCTTTGGTGTACAACCTGCTATACTTAGGATTACTTGATCCAAAGTATAGGGGGAAACCCCGAGAGTCTTTTTATTTCTATTCTTTCATTCGTCTTTATAGTATAGGCTTTCCTTTTCACTTCCCTATACTAAGCACAAGTTATGTCTTCTTCATCACTCTTGATTCTCTCTGAGGACATCATTCAAGCTAAGTATAGGGGGGTGTCGTATATATTTCATATATACTTTAGCTATAACTCGTACTTTGTGTGAGTGTGTTAATAAATAAAAATGGCTAAAACCCTTAAAATCCATAAAAAATAAAAAATTTTCTTGTAAATAAAATTCTTTTCTGCACATAAATAGCTATGTACAAAATTATTTTTGTAAAAAGTTTGTAAAAATCTTTTGTATGTAAATATTTTGTAAATATTTTGATATCAAAATTATGTATAGGGTACAAATTTTTGTAAAATGTTTGAAAAACAAAGAGATTGCAAAAACCCTGTGTAAATGTGTGTAAATATTTTGCAAAACTTGTGCATTCATGCATGCATCCATGTTTTCAAATATTTTCAAAAATTTGCATACTTTCTGAAATTTTGTAAAATTTGCATGTTTGTAAATATTTGTACAGTTTTTCTAAATCATAGTTGACATTTAAACTAGCCTGGAATTAAATTGAAAAATGGAGCTTGGTTAAGATCTTAATCCACCTAATTTTAAGAGGAACCTTATAGGGCTTAGGGTTGAGACTTTTCAGGTCCATAGTGAATTAATTCTTTGAGTCCACTAGGCTATGATCATATGTCATCTTGATGAGCCTAAGTAGAACATTTAACAACACACGCATGACTCTTACAGACAATGGCTTTACTTGGACCAGCACTTTACACCGAGCTCTCTACGGATGAGGTGGTGAGGAGGCAGTCTTCTTTGACTTGGGGTAGCATATGAGGGTAGTACTTCTAGGAGGAACCTCTCTTCTTCTTATAGTGAAGGAAATGCGTCTCAACTTGGTCTGGTAGCCATGAGGTCTAACGACAGGAGTTGTGGGTTGCAATAATGCTTCAAAAGAGGGATAGTCCACTGGCTCAAGAGGAAAAACTCCTTATGTATATATGCTGCACTTTGTAGATATGTTGTACATATGCACATCAAAAAAATGTGCAAAAAGAAATGAATAACTCCAAAAAAGTGGTGGGTCTGAAAGAAAATGATATTCCCACCGGAGTGTATATAGCTCAATAAAGCAAAGCTGATGTTATCCATGTTCCATCTCATGAAGCTTGCAGCAGGGAGACTTGGCTACATTGGTTGAGCTCCCAAGGATACATGGCTACACTGGCCATGGTCCATTCTCTTCTTCCTCCTCTTCTTGAGCCGGTTGAACTTGAACTTAGAAGGGAATACCCCGCTCCTCGAGGAAAGAGCTTTCAGACTAGGGTATTAGAGTTACCTTGTCGAGGGGGGTTGTTACTTTGCTATTTCTGAGGTGGAGAGCTATACATCACTTACATCGTACAAGAAAAGATTCATAGTCATCAGAGTTTGTGTATGTAGACTTGTTCTAGTCTGGATTGTTGAGGAGTCTTGACTATAGATTAGTGGAACTTAGAGGCTGTTAAGTTTTAAACCTATGTCCAAATAAGGTTCCGACAAATTAATAATCCAAAGATCTGACTGAGCTCCATACTTCAATTCAATGAAGAATATTTTAATAATCAGCATTGATTCCTTCTTTCCCTTCTTTTTCTTTTTCTTTTTCATTTCTTTTCAAATAAGTGTTTGCTAAGGGACTAGCAAAAGTAAAGTATAGGTGGGTGATGAATACTCATTCATCACTCTTTATTCTTTTATTTTAGCTATTTAACTTTGCAAAACACCATGTAGATAGCTATAAATATAATTAATTACCAAAGAGGCGTGCTTGTGTAAATATCAATAATTACCATGTATTTGTGCAAAAAAAAAGGAATAAAGAAATAAAGAAAAAAGAAGGAAATATTTAGAATAAATATTGAGTGACCTGAACCCAAGAGAGGGCCCAATATGGGCCTGATCGCAAAATAAAAGAAGTAGAGAGAGATAGGGCCATTCATCAGTGTATATATTCCTTCTTATTTTGTACATATTTTATTTTTACAAAAATTAAATAAAAATGAGTTTTTAATATCTTGTATTATTTCTAAAAATAAAATAAAAATTAGAAAAAATAAAATAAAATAAAAATCATTTCTCTCTCTTCTTGTACATATACCATGTATATATGTATTTATCACTATTTATTTCAACTTTGTAAATAAAAAATAAAAATAAAATAAAAATTATTTTATACTCTAAATTTTATGTTGTAAATAATTAAAATATAAAATTAGAGTATTTGTACAAAAATAGATAATAAAAATAAAAATATAAAATACATAGGTATTTTATATATGTATATAATATACATACATTAATTTATTTTTCAAAAAATAAATAAAAATCACTAAAAATAATTTGAAAAAAATAAACATTTTCCATTTTGTAAATATTTTTAAATAAAATCATTTTCTATTTTATTTTTAATTTATAAATCTTTTTGACTCGGAATAATCTGATTGGTCCATGGGGGAACGTTGACCCCCGGTCAACTGCCCCCTCTGGACCACTCCTCCTGTGAATCTTGGTTCCAACCCGATTTTGCCGATTTTTCTCGAATCAATCTGCTCGTCTTTCTTCTCAATTTGAGGCTCCAAATATCGAGGATAGACCCGTGATTCACGCCCGACATCATTCTTAAGTTTCACTCCTCAGATTGCGCACCCGAGCTCCATCTTTGTCGGACCTCATCGAGTATAAGTTCACCTGGAGCCACAATTTTCACGCATATTCGGCCATTGTCTTTGACCCCAGTGACCTCCATTCTCCTTGAGTAACAACTACTGTAGGGGAGTGTTGCAGTGAGGCCTTAAAGCCTTTAGCCCTAGGTCCGGCGAGCCCTCTCGCCGTGCTCCGCCACTCGGTGAGCCCGAGCCCCTAGAGACGTCGCTCCATCGAGGCGAAGATCCCAGAAGGTAGCTGACCTCCATCACATACGCCAGCAGCCATCAGGTACCCTCGATAGCCTCTAGCTTTCTTTAGATTCCAAATTTTAGAATCCGGTCAACCGAGCTTCTCCGCCTTATCCATGACTAGACCATCGGTTTCCATTCCGACCACCCCATCATCTTCGTGAGACTTCTCTCCACTTTCTTCACCCCGTCGTTCCCCATAGTTCGCCTAGGAACAGGGTTCAGGTCCTCCTCTGCCGTCGCATCACCAGAGGACCCCGCTCCGCCTCACCGTTTCACCCATTTCGCCTGTAACTGGGTCGAGGCAATTTGGCCTCGACCTAGCACTTCTTGTGCAGGTTTGAATGCTAGAGGGATTCATCTGGAAGTCCAAGCACCATGGCACAACCGCTTCAGGACATTGACGAAGACGGGGTTTTCCAGGACCTCCCGGCCTCATCGGAGCCCATCAGTAGCTGCGGACGGCCTTGAGCTCCATTTCCCCTATTAGAGCAGCACCGGAGGACCTCCCAGGAGCGTGTATTGGTCAGTCAAAGTTCGTCGGCGAGCTGTTCTTCACCGTTCTTCCAGGGACCCTCCCAGCAGTCGGATCGAGCGTCTCCACCAGTTTTGATTGTGACCATCCTTCTACTGGGACCTCTCGTCCGTCGGATCGTTCTGAGGATCGGATCAGAGCCACTCATCGTCGAAGGGGTATAGCCCGCTCTCAGTTGTTCGATCTCAAGTGAAACCCCATCGACCATTGGATCTGTAATAAATGGTAATTTACACTTAGGCCCTTTGCACTTTTCATATTTCCATTTAGTCTTATAAATATTTTTAGAAGTTGTTTTTTATTTTGGATAATTTGCACTTAGGACCCCAGGTTTATTTTATTTACAATTTAGTCCTTCTGAGGGTGTTGCGCATGGTCTGTCATGTGTTTTGTGGGTCATTTGCATGTTCTTCCCTAGAGTTTAGTGATGTTACTGTTTGCATTTTTATAAATAGGAATGATAGATATGCCCCTGTTTGTGTGAATCACGTGCTGACCTCAAGCTATTTTAGGATTTTTGCAATAGGGCCCTGGAGCTTTTAAAACATGTTATTGTTTGGGCCCTAGAACTTATTTTCTTCACACTTAGGTCCTTGTATGTTGTCTGTCTTTTATTGACTGAATCAATATCAAATCTTCTCCAAAGTTCGTGAATTTGGATCCATTGGATTAATTTAATTTTCATTTTATATTTTTAAAAATTAAAAAACCTCTATTTTTACTACTGTCTAAATTAAAAAGTCAACTAAAAATATTAAAAGCACTCCAAAAATTCTAAAAATTTTGTTGTTTGCTTGATTTGATGTGTATTGATTTTGTATAATTTTTGCTTGATTTGGATATATAAAATCCCTAAAAATTGAAAAACACTAAAAAACTCATAAAAATGTTAAAAATTCCTAAAAATTCAAAAAAATGCAATTTCTTTTCCATTAGTTAGATTTTTATTTTTACTTTATCATAAAATTGTCTCTGGGATTTTATAGGTATTTGGATATTTTAAAATAGCCTTTAAATTCTGGTTGCACATTGTTTTTGATTTTCAGCCTTATTTCATTTTTATAAAATCAACTAAAAATCATAAAAATCTGAGAAAAATAACAAAAACACTTGAAAAATTATAAAATACAAAAATATTTTTATTTTGATTTTCTGAGTATTTTTGTTGTGTTAAATAATTAATTGTTTGCCTCTTTTTCACCTCTTTTATACATTTTCTTAATTTTAAAATTCATAAAAAATTTAAAAAATCTAAAAATCCATCAAATATATTTTATTTCTTTTTATTTTGATTCTCGATTACTTCGTAGGCTTTTTGCCTTTCCGTGCTCCTTAAGTTCGACCCTGGTAGCTATACCATGTTAAATAAAATAGCGAGACCGCTATTTGACCTTGATTGTTTGATTTTTATATTTGTTGGTCTTTGTTTTCTTGATTGACTGAGCTTCGCGGTTCGGGTCGCAATGACCTTATTCATACCTTTACACGGATCAAGAAAGTCTCGTCATCAGATGCCGCTTCAGGTTCGATGGGCCAGATTAGATCGCCGCGAATGATCGGACGGCTGTTGGGGGTGGCAATCTAACGGTTGCTGGGGACCTGGCAGCAGGGATTGATCCGACGACGGAGAAGTTATCAGGAAGAACAGGGAAGAACCGCCAACAAGGCGACCTTCCCTGCCTCCGATCTCCCTCCTCCGACATACTGTGGAGCTCCAAAATCGTCACTGATGATTATGCAGGTGTCCTCTACATGCCTAGGGCTTCAAAAAGGGCTGGCAGCCACCGCAGCGTGCCGATGGAGGTAGAGGAGCAAGATGCCTCCAAGTACCCACAGTGAGCCTTCACAACTGCTCCAGGCGTGTGATCTGCCCCAATACCTGCAAAAGTGAGTTAAGAAGGTCACGAGCAAAATGTCGCGACCTTACAGAGGACCAAAAATGGGCGGATGGCGGTTGGTGACTTTCTACGTCGGCCGGCGGAACCCGAAGCTCGGCCAGACGTGAAACGAGGGGGTTTCGTGATGATTTGTACCGATTCGATTATATCGTCGTGCAAGGATCTACTACGGATATCCTAAAGATGGAAAAGAGCAAAAAAGAAAGAAGAAATAACTCACCCAAAGTGACGCTAGATGCGAGATCTGACGACACACTTCGACGAGCTGGATCCGCTCAATTAAATGCATGCACTTCCTCCTGAAGAGTGCAACCCACTCTTGCTGTAACCAGGAAGGTACTCAAGCTCCAAGGGTTGGGTTTCGCATGTAGAAGAGTGATCAACGATCAAAGGAAAGTCGGGGGTCATTTTTATGCAGGTTGACAGGCAGCTCCCAAGAACGATGTGAATTGGGAGCATCGATGATCCATGCCCCAAGATAATCCTTGGGCGTGTATCCTTGATGCAAGGGGAAGAAAATCCAAGAAGGCATCGACACAAGATAATGAAAGGAATGCCCTCAAAAAAGGTTGAAAGAGGGTCAAAATGTCAGTTCTGACAAAGGCCAGACCTCGGTCAAAGAGTTGACCGAGGTCAACCAAGGGAAGAATATGTTTGGTCCACGTGGACTAACCAGAAAAAACCTTAGCAAAAAGATTTGTAAAATCATTTAAAAATAATAATGAATTTATTAAATTTAGGTTATTAAATGAAAAATATTTATTATTTTCTGAAATATTTTATTATTAATTTTATTTAACTTTTCGAGGATTAAAATTACAAGTTCCCTTTAAAGGGCTATATAGGTATATTTATCTATATATTCTAATATTTTATTTTTATTTTGTATATTTAATTTTATTAATTTTATTTATAATTTTATATATTTATAACTCAATTTTATACACTTAAATATATTTTTATTTTATTTTTCTGATGTATTATATACAACTAAATAAAAAGATGTATAGTCTATATAGGTATATTTATAGGTATTATACCTTTGTATTTTATACAAGTATTTTATTTTTATATTTTATTTAGTGTTTTATTTATGTTTTAATGTGCAAATATATTATAGATAATATTTCAAAACTATAAAAATATAAAATTATAAAAAAAATGAATAATAAATAAAATGAATATTTTAATCTTTACAAGTATACAATAGGGGTCCAAAACTCAACTTTCAAACTATAACTCCAAAAAAATATGAAACCACCTTAATTAAATAGCTTATTGAAAATTATAAACAATTAAAGGTGATTTTGATACATTTTGAGTCTTTATTTGAGAGAAACATGTCTGGGAAGTTGGGATTTTGGAATCTTATTCAGATCATAACTTTTTATCTGTACATTATTTTTGTGTGAAATCAATTTTGTATTTTTCTATATTTAATTGTATACAACTTTCATGTGCAAAGTTTCTTTATTTGAAGTATAAAAAGTGGAACTAAAAATAGGTCCCAAAAATGAAGGAAAATGAATAAATAAAAGGGTATTTTAATTGGTTTTTGGCCCTTATCTCCCCCTACTTTATTCCTTATCGACCTAGTCATCGAGATGCCTTGGTCTCGGTGTTTCGGGTCATAAAATATTTGCAATATTTTATTCTTTTTCTTTTCTTTATTCTATAACTTTGTCTTTAAAAACTATATTTTATACACATTTTGTATAATAATGCATGAATGATAAAATACTTAAATTAACAGTAATTACACGCATTTACTAGGGTTTTTAAGGCCAAAATTATGGAATATAGATGATGAAACGTAGATTCATCAATCACCCCCTGATCTCTACTTTCACCTCGCCTCGCCATCTCTGCGGAGCTCAGCCCCATCGTTCGCTCCACCATCTCAGAGCCCATGCTCCTCTGCCCCTCCATAGCTCTAAGTTATGCCGACAATAGCATGCCTGCTTCGACGCCTTCATCGTCAACCAAGGATACCCGAGTCTAATGAGCTCACCATCGACCATTCCAACCCGACCATCCTCAGCCAATTCCTCCCTCGAGCGGGTCACCACTGACCCTTCGATCGAGTCAACTTCCAATACATTCAGATGGTTGCTACTCCTCCTTCCTACTTCTCGTGTGTCGACCTAGCTCTCGCTCTACCGATGCACCTACAACTGGCTGAGCTCCGCCTATCCACCCAGCAGCTCCTCCGTATCCATCGCGCACCCTCGCCAGACCACACCCTCCACCCATCGGTGAACAACAACCGTTGGATCGAGGAATTCAACATTCCGCGTGCCTCCACGCCACTCCCTCCCTTGTTCCTAGAGGCTCGTATGATCCGAGGCTGCCTCTTGAGACATGTATAGTCCTGGATCCCCGAGCCTAAGGCTCCGCACCCAAGTATCCACCCGAGCCTCTACCGCACTATCACCTAGAGGCTCGATGCCCCGAGACTTGGCTTTGCATGTCGTCCCTAATAGAGCACACGACTTGCATGTGCAGACAAGGGAAAATTGCACATGTACCCTTGTCGGTTCCGAAAATTACAAGTAAGCCCCTGCCATGAAAGATCACGTGCCCATGCATGCAAGCGTAAGAAATTTACACAGGGATCTCTCCTATTTTCCTAATTGTAGATAAATCCTACATGGACTAAATTGACAAGGAAACTAATTTTTATTGCATTTTAGTCCCCAAAAGTTAATTTTGTCATATCTTACTAATTTGAACTAGACTTTTTGCACACAATATGTCATTTTGAAGCTTTATGAATGCTCTATCATATTATACTCTTTTTGGATATATATAAGAAATTATTTATTGATGATTAAGATTTGAGGATCAATTTTTATCATTGTAGGTTGTGACAGATTGTGCTATTTAAACTTGAGAAAGACTTGATTTAAGTTGCAGAGCCCTGATTGTGGGGGTTTAAGTTAATTAATCCTCTCATAATTATTATTTGATCTATTACAGATGCTTGTGCAAGGAAAGACTATTAAATTAATTCCTTGATCATTCTTTGAGGAGTTTATTTTTGCAGGGGCTTAGTTGAGGCGGAGGAGTCCATTTAATCTCCCTGATAATTTTTGTGATTTAGAATTATTTATTTGAGGAATAAATAACAGGGAAATCATGCTAGAATATCTGGAGAATATATTATTGATCTCTGAGCTTGTTAGATTAATAATTGTTGGCCATATAGACAGCATTTGGATTCAAGAGAATATCTTTCTTGACTTTATCATCCTTGATCTTTGATTATTTTATCATTTTATTTGAGGATTAGAATTACATATAATCACAGATCAAGTGCTTCATTTTCCTCTTTGTTTATTTTATTCACATTGCATTGCATCTTCATCATTCCATTTTCTTTATTTCGTTTTTAGTTTATTTCCTGACTCAAAAATCATTATTGCAATTAATCACTTTGATTAATTTAAAATTGTGTAATTAGAATACAATGTTCCCTATGTTCGATCTTGGTACACTTACCAAGTAAAAATTATTCCACAATATTTAAGATTTGTGATTTTCGATAGATCGCTTTTCATGTCCTATAATACAATTATCGATTATTAAAGAAATGAAAATAAGCATTCATCAAATGGTGTTGTTATCGGGAACGACATATTTGTAGGGTTTTAAATAAATTTTTGTAATTTATTATTGTGAATTTATATTCTACATCATTTTTTATTTTATTTTACATTTTGTTTTTGCATTTTATTTGTATTTCTCTCACACTCCAGATACTAACCACAATTTCTCTTTTTACAGATAACTCAGACCAAATTTCTAGACAAAAATCATGGATCTACGAAGAAGACTATTGATTTTATTTTGTGAGAGAGAGAGAGAGAGTAAGAGTAGTTTTAATTTCTACATCATTTACAAGGTCTCTCTCTCTCACTGAACCCTATTTTTGTAATAATTTGGACTGAACTCTTTGTGGTGTGTCGAGTCTGTTTAAACCTCTTCTATATGGTTGGGACCATCCTTGAGGGGCGTACAAATTAGGTGCGCATACGCTAGCTTAGATATTTAACTTTTACTATTATTGTAATTTTTAGGCCACACATTTTCACTAACAAGATGTACTAGTAGCTCTCCAACTTGCTAAATTTTAAATCAATTCTTCCCGCTAATAGAACTATCTCCATAGGGTATTTTCATATGTGCATATCATTTAATGTAAATTTTAATTCATTGTCTTGAATCACACGTGAAGAATGCGGGGAATCACTGTAAGTCTTCTTCTTAGCATGCATCATTGATTTAATGCTTGTATGAGTTTTTTCCGACCCTCAACTCCTCAGATTTTACAACTTAGGATTTAAAGGAATTGGGATTGCTCATTAGCCATGATATTTTTGTGCTCATCTAAGACCTAAGTGATAACCTTAAATTCAAATCAAGACTGTTAATCAAAGCAACGGTAAATAGACTAACATAAAATCAACCTTATGATTGGTGGAGAGAAACCCACTCATTGTTTGTAGGAAAGAATCGCACACTTAGGGTAGAGCCAAAACCTGGGGGCCTCATTCTGACTACTGAATTATAAAAAAATGACTAGCTACTTTCAGTGAGGGAACTATGATTTCCCTTAGCAGATTGAGGGGTTAAAGGACAACATGTAAGGCTCCGTCTTAAAGTAATACAGGTAGCCATTCTACGATCCATACTTACACCCATACTGGTACAAAGTAGATGCAACTAGCGTATGAATTCGGGTCAGTCTCTATTACACTCTCCAAAATGTAAGTTATGCTTAATCTTCTCAAAGGTTGTTTTATCGTTAAATTAAAATTGACAAGATAAGCGGTTGAACTCTAACGTTCCTTTAGAAGTGTCAAGTGAGTAAATCTACGAGTTTGTTTTGTGTTTGTCTTGTGCCGTCAAAGTCCTTGCAATTGCAAGCATATCATAGTTCACAAATCATTCTTCATCATTCTATTGAGAATATGTCGGCACATTGGTCTCTGTACCCAAACTTCGTGGGTCCATCGTACACGACCATGTCCCGATATTCTTCTTCTCTCTCATTCCAGGGGAATCCTCTCTTTGAAACTGATCCCCCACATCCATCATTTCTCTCTATCCCATTCACTCCACCCCGTGCCCACACTTCTTCCTGGACTAAACCGCTCTTACATTCTAACTTTCAAATGAACATAATAGAGCATGCAGATTGAGGATGGAAAATAGAGTAACCAATTTTGACAGAGAATCACGATTTTTCGATTATTATGGACTTCCCACCTTTTGAACCATCCCATACTCGGGTTGACCTCTTCCTGAGTACGACCATTTTTCCTTCGATAGTTCACGAGAAATCTAGAGTCAAGGAAATATAACTCATGACCAGACTACAACTACAATGAATAATAACTACTCCTCTCATAACTACATGCCATAATCATGGCATGTAGGATACAATTATTCATCACTAAGTCATGAGATGTTTGAGGATGATATTGTTCGGATCAACCATAGAACAAATGCTTTGACTGAACAAATATATAATATTATCCAGTCAATGAAGAATCAAGAAGAAGTGAGGACACCACCATGTGAATCACAAACCCGTCATGTGACATACACTTAGACAACCACCACATACCTCTGACTACCTATTAACCACACCGAAAATACCAAAAAAAGAAAAACAAAAAAAATTAAAAAATTAGACAATTCTGAAATGGAGGCATTTTGCAAGAGCCTAATCTTAGATCTTTTATTAATCAAGGCCATAGAATATGCATCCAATCTGAAGATATTTGTAAAGAGTCGCTTAAACACTAGAGAGATGGGCAAGAAGCGATCAAGGATTGAATATCATATCATATCATATCATATCATATCTATGGCCAGTTCTTTGCTGATGAATCACAAAACTAAAAGCCACAAAGTCAAGCAGTTGACTCGGATCACATGTGAAATTGAGGATTCCTTATTCACTCATGTTTGGTTAGACGATGACTCCACATTAAACATCCTCCCAAAGACCGTCTTTGATCAACTCAAGCTCGGATAACTCAAAAAGACAAGGGTGATTGTTCAACTACTAGATCTAATTACCAAAAAACCGTGAGGAAATGTTTCTATCATTGTAAACTTCCGAGGTGACAAATATAAAGTGGACTTTATTGTCCTTGACATTAAGCGCCAAGGAATATTATCTGAGTAGGAATACTCGAGGGTGATGTGATCATAAACAACTGTATAACCATGACACTTCCATTTCAAGAGAGTGATGAAACAGGTTTGGATTTTAGTGACTCCTTTCAGTAGATCAGTAAACTAATCTTAGTCCAAATGTTGGACAGTGATCTGAATATGATTCAGATGTAATAAGAAGATTAGATTTATATTTTGATTCAATCAAACATCCATGAGAGGTTCCCGAGATCTATATCTGAGATATAATCTCAATCCAAGTCACTATACATGGAATGTACAATCACTCTATCCTTGTCTCCGAGTATCCATAGAGAAAGCACATTGTTTTTGAAAGGGTTCAAAAAAATTATATTATTGATAATAAATCTAAGCAATAGGAAATGTATAATTAAATATGATTTAATTATCATAAATAATGTGAATATGATTCATATAATTTGAACACATGAGAATGGTTGTCTAAGATAATTAAATTTAATTTAATTATCATTATATGTGAATAATTCATATTATTTTGGGCGCGTGAGAATTGACATCTATGCCAATTAAATATGATTTAGTTATTAAAGATGTGATTAATATGGATATTACTATCCATAATAATCATATATATTATAAATGTGATTTATAATATGTTCAAGAGTTTTAGTTGTAAATAGAATTTACGAATCAAAAGTTAATGTGAATTGGATCCACATTGGGCAATTAATTGTAAATACAATTTACTTTTTATATTGAGTGGTTGAATTTGATACATAATTGGAAATGATTTTATTTGCAATTACCACAAATAATTTGCAATAATTATTTGGTGATATTTTGTTGACAAAAGATTCCATGAATTAAGATTTAATGTAATAATATTACATTAGGATTAGAGAGAGATTTTCTCTCTCCGATCAAGGGTGGTTGTCCACCATGATTTAAAGGGAAGGAGACTATCTCCTTTCCCCATACATGGAGGGAAGCTTCTTAGTCCTATTCTATTCTTGAGATCTTGATGTAATTTAAACAAAATATGTTAAGATTATTTACAACATATTTATTTCCATTTAAATTAAATAAATTATTGTTGTAAATTATTGCAACAAAATCTCAACCATTGATTTGAATCATAAGTACATCTCCACCATCTATTTTAGTACAAAAGGAAGGGTAGCCCTAGCATTTTCTACTACATCAATTAAAGAGAAATAAGGATCTCTCTCTCTATGTGTGTGTGTGTTCTTTACATGCCTACTCTCTCTCTTCTCTCTCTCAATATTGTGGTTGTACACATGTTGATCTAGAGAGCCTCGATGTCGTTGTCACATCGTTGCATTACCGGATTGACTGCTCGTGGATCTCCACCTTCTTCAATGCATCTTGTTCATGAGGAAGGACATTGATTTCATACGACAAAATCAGGAGACTCCATGCTTCGATCATCAACTCGAATTATGGGAGCTTTGCATGTCATCTAGGCACCCACAAGTGCTTCTATGTCGGATCAGACTTGAGATAGGAGAATCTCGTACTTCAGATTTTAACCATCACAATCATGCTTAAAGAGGTATTCCTTTGAATCGTTTGTGATCTTAATGAAATGGTTTGACAATTTTTCTCATATCAAGTGGTTTCATCTATTTAAAATTTTAAATCCCACTGCCCCATGCAAGTAGTATGACTTGTTGACCCAGATCACATTCGATGTGATCTTCACCCTTTAGTGATGTGCTAAGACCTAAACCCTAGCCTTCACGTGGTATCAGAGCATTGGTCAAAGGTCTTTAATGTGATCCCAAACCCTAAATGAATGAGGTTTTGTATATCCATTGCACAGGGACTCGTTTTTTGCATTTGATGCATGTTTTGAATTATTTTTTGATAAAATGAAAATATACCATTTATGCACTGTTTTGGATTAACCTTTTGGATAATAAAATGTATTTAGAATTTTTAAATGTGTCTCCAAAATAGTAGCCAATTGTTGACCCCAAAGATGCATAAATTAAAACTCAAAAAGCTCTCGTAGTGACATTGTTTTTTCGTGTATTCACATATCTGTAGAAAATCAATTTTTGATTATTGCTTTTATTCATAAAACCTGAAATAAGTACTTTACTTAATTAGATAATTATACCAGCAAACTATACGATTTTATTTTGCATGATTCCGACTCCGTTTGCCATAGATATTCCATATTTAATGGAGAAAGGTCGGATGATGATTGGATCATCAAGATTACTTTCTTAATGTGTTTATCATTTAATGTCAATCAAGGAAATTATGCATTTGTCATGATTAATTTATGCTTAATATTTATTTTTGAAATATTTGATTAAACATCAATCACCATAGAATAAATTTTTCATGATAAAAATCCTAGTTTAACCTACAATAGTTATAGGTCAACTTTTACGAGCAAAACATGGTTTCTTGATATGATTAGAAATTTGGAATCTCAAAAATATTTTAAGATGCCTAAGATTTCTGAGAGATTACTATATAGTATAATGATGGTCATAAAAGAAATGATTGATAAAGCTGCAAGTGCATTGATCTAACCATTATTGTTCTTGAGTCGTTATGCCAACGATGTCTAGGCTGTGGATATGCTAACGGATTACTTAATTGGCACCTTCTGTAACATTTGGAGTGGAAGCATAGTGTGATATGAGTAAATCGAATTATACTCTAATTACTAAAACTCAAGAATAATATGTATTTGTGTGAGCATAATACTATATGGTAATATCAAGAAAATCCTATATGTTTGTTGGTTGAATGATTAGATTAATAATTGATTAAATATTATTAAATAAATTAGATACAATTAAAATAAACACTCTATTAGGAATAGAGATGTAATTTTCTTTGGAAGAATTAATTATGTGAATGTGATTCATAATAATTAATTAAAATTTAAGTGGGATATGGAGTATCATATAAATGGCATCCATGGTCTCTTGTAAAGGAAAAGGGTTCTGTCGCCATGGATTGTATGTTGGAGAGGTCCGTCCAAAGTGACAGCTCCCACATACAACATACATGGATCGAGCTCTTTGCTTCTCAAAGAGTAAGGCCCTATGCATATTGACCCCAGTAACGATCCCTCATATTATTGAGGCAATATTGGATTGTGCATAACGATTTCTATTCCTGTTGATGGTTTGTTCAATTAACAACGGTTCAACATCACCTTAGGGGTGGTGGGTCTAGGTGTTAAAGATCGAATTGGGAAATGCAAGTTGGACTTGCAAGGTGGAATGAGTTCTCACTTCTTTTTATTTGAGTTGAAGTTTCTCATACTATTGGGATGTAAAAAAGTAAAAAGGAAATCCTAGGTCTTGTTAGAATATAACAGTAAGTATATCTCTTGCTTTGAAAGTGAATAAGGGAATGAACTTTCAGAGTATAAAGGGCAAGACAACTTTGATATAAAATCCTTAATCAAAGGAAAATATATTTATGCGAATTAAATTATTTCAGATTACCTTCATTGAACTCACTCAAAACCATACTCAATCATAAACAATATAATATCATGGATTGGATCATGATCAAGATATAGTACTTGCAATTGGACACATGATGTATGTGGTTGCAATGTGCAAGTTTCCTCATAATAACGAGGAATGATGATTAAATAGATAATAGGGCAACAACCTATGGTTTGTATGTCTCTACAGTCTTTATCTCTCATCAAATGTGCTTTAGAAGTATCATTGATGATGATCGTAATTGTCAAAATCCTTATAAAACTGAAAATGTTATTTTGAGAAACATATGTGCTCTCAACATTTAATCATGAATGGCACAGTTCACTGCATTATGTAAGATGGTAGATCCATAGGAGATGATGTACTCAAAACATTTGAGTACCTACCCAAACCAAAGTCTTTAAGAGTTCATATGCATGTAGATATGATGAGTGTCATCATTCTACTATCTATACTCAAGTCTTTCACGAAGCTTCATAATATTCATATTGTATAAATAAGATAAAGCATATATATGTTGAAATACTCATATATTGAAGTCCCTTGAGGACATGTTCAATTTAAGAAATCCTTTGTCTTAAGCATATGTTGTTTATAGATTGAGGAAGTGCAATGGAAGCTAAGAAAGAAGGAAAGTCAAAGAGTTGACTAAACTTATATGACTTCCATACATATGACATACAAAGAGTTGGATAAATGCCAATACTAGAATAAGCCGATATATTGATAGTATGACTATCAGGACTATCCATAATCCTTAGAGAAGGAATTAGATAATACATCAGCACATTCCACATCTACATATAATCATTGAAATCAACTTACTTAGTAGATAAGATTAAAAGTCTGATAATTGTATCTCATTCTTCTAATAACACTTGCAATTGGTTGCATATGTTTTAGAAGACTAGAAACTTTGAGCTTGAGGTTTAAAAGTCATCTACATGAGAGTTGATGTAAGTGTTGCAACAATCTCCATTGGATTTATAGACTACATATTTTCAGTGGGAGAGCCCTTGGTCTTAGAGAATGTCTCTATGACCTTGATATTATAATACATTTATTGTTTATTTCTAAACTTGTTAGAAATGGACATACATTCTGTAATAGACCTATCAAAAAGAGTTATAATGGATATATTTCAGATAGTAATCTAGCACCTAAAGGACTCTACTAAATTAGAATATTAATGAATGGTTCATTAACATTTTTAATACTGAAAATTAAACCTTGAAAGATCAATAGGAGGATGAAGATCATTTGAAAGTGATTTGGCATCAAGACTAGGACATATGTCTGAAAGTTCGAAGCTTACATACTTGTGAATATTGTATTCGAAGTTAAAATGTTCGATGCATCCTTCTCTGGGAATGGTGTAAGATGTCGAGGTATTCAAAACTTCATACATATTGATGTATGTGGACCCTTTCTACAGTAATGAACATTAATGATATGTGATATCCATTGATGATTATTTACGGAAAGAGATTTCGTCCTTTCACATTAGAAACCTTTGAAATGTTCAAAGATTTCATAATTTTGGTCGAGAACCAAAGTTATAAGGAAGATGAAAAGAATTTGATCTGACATAGGTAACCAGTCCTTATTAGATAAATTCTAAAGAATACCCTCTAGAGAAAGGAATTGTGTTTCTATCTCACTCTTTATACAACTCAACTCAATAGAGTTGTAAGGAGATGCAATTGGATCATTTGTGACATGATTTGGTCATGATGAATCTTAGAATAGTTACCTATAGGTTTCCAAGTATATGCAGTAGAGACTGCAATGCATACGATTCCATGCAAAATCCTCATAAGTTATGGTTTGGAACCTATCCGGTGTTAGACACTAGAGGATTTAGGGTTGATTGGTCCATGACCATAACATGGATGCAAGTGAGCTAGAATCTAGCATCTAAGAGTGCTACTTCATTAGGAATATAAAGGATGGTATTTGATACCTACTTTATGACCTTGAGATTCTTAAAAAATTTCATCTCTAAGGATATGATTCTTAGAGGATGACTTTCTTGAGAATCAAGATAAGAATGGCCTTCAAAGCACATCTCGTGGCCAAGATCTACACACATAAGGAAGACATAGCTTGCAATGAGACTTGTTGTCTAAAAACCATGCTTAAACCCATCAAAATATTACTAATTATAGCTACACAACTTGATTGTGACATCTGTAAGATGGAAGTCAAGATTGCATTCCTCCATGAATACCTCAATGAGGATATTCATGTGAAGTAACCTCATGGCCTCATAGTTGAGGAAGGCAATGTGTGCAAGCTGAAGACCACCATCTATGGACTCAGATAAGCTTCTTATAGTCAGAACATCATATTTATTGAAGTCATAAAAGGTTGTCATGCTAAATGTAGATAAAATTATAATCATTCAGAATGATATAAGGATGATAATAAGTGTTTTATAATATGGTTATTCCATATCTTGAGATGAAAGATCTCAAAGATACCTCTTAGATCTTAGTTTCTAAAATTGTTCGGAAGCAAAGAAAAGAGGGCATTGGATTGTCACATTAGTGGTGCATCTCGGACCTATTCCATTTTGGAAAAATCCAAGAAAGTCTCATCTATTATACGGTATTTGATCTATAATAGATTAATCGAAATTTCTTTATTGATTTTAGCAACCGTGCTCTGACGAGAACACCGAAAAAAACGGATTCGGCTCTACCAACTGAAATCTACTTTTTATATCCTAGCTTTAACTCCCTTTCTTTTCTTTTTCAAAAGTCCCTACATACCACTTGAATATTTAATAAGAGAGGGACCTCTCTCACAGACGTTGACTAGGAAGTTCGATGATGTGTTAAAGAGTTATATGCTTTGCTTATCGCACCCTCAATCCGCCATTTCACGCTCCATTTCGGAACTTGAACTAGATATTCGGGAGTTAGAACTTGTCTACGGAAGCGAGGATAGGCCTTGGACCTCATGGTTAGAGTACGTAGCATAGTGAGTAGGCGTGTTTGTCTACACTGCGAGATGAATGTCCTGACAAATTTTCTTCTGAAGGCTTCTTTACCTTAAGATATGATATTGACATGTCTAAGGGATAGCATCTCAAAGTGTCTGATGATGCAGATGCTAACCGCTTGCCCTTATGCATCAACTACGAGAAGCCTGGTGTACGCGGGATATGTATAAGAACCAGATGTCTACCATGAAATGGAAGTAGTAAACTGTTACTAGTCCTACTATGGAGATAAAACACCTAATTACAGTAATAAAACAACATCAAATATAACAAGGCTTTTGGGATAGTGATCTAAACATCTTATCTTTAAAAACTTAAGACTTTATAGATAGTTATCTTACCTACATATGCCTTATAAGACTTGATACTATATCTTAGTCTGAGGAGATAGAGATCTCCAGGCATAAGGGTGTTCTGATAAGGATAATAGAAATTTCTTGTTGGTTATATAATTATAATAATTATCAAGTTATAATGACAAAGGCAAGGGAACTACTTGAACAAGATTGAGTATTGGATGCATAAGATGCAACATTCGTATTGAATGTGAGGATTGCTACTAAGAGATATGCAAGAACCGTAAAAGGACTTGGCATAGTCTCTCGGGAATAGAATGTCTGGTCTAAATAACTTATGATTAGCACAAGAGTGCGGGTTTAAAGATTACCCCACTAATTCCTCTTTGGGCTATTGGGAGATTGTTGGACATGCGAGCCCACGACGAGCCATTATGCAATAAATATTATTGCAAATCATTCCCTAATCTGATATAAAGAATAAGTAATTTGCTTAATAGGTTCCTTTGTATAATTAGGGTTATGTACCATGGCTATCTTAATGATAATATAGTTGTTAATTCAAATGTTGAATCATAGAGGCTGGTGCTTAGATGACATCTAAAGAGTTAGATTGATGTCACATCAAGTACCACCAAATGATTGTTAAGAAAGGATCTCCAGCCTGAGAAGGAGATGGCGGTCCTTCTCTAAACATTTATATCTGACCGACCTCTTGATGCAAGTACTCTACATAGTAACAAAGATTAAGAGGTATCGGATAAGTTAGGACAAAGAGCTGACTTTAAGAGATCGGAATAAAAAAGACCTATGTCTTATACTATCACGATATAGGAATGGATCCTTTGATCGGAGACAGATGTGTTACTATATGTCTGAGTATGTACATTTAGCAAACTGATAGGTTGATGACCTAATCAAGGTCTATAAAGCGATGAGTTGGTGTGCAAACTAGGGTATATGAGTAATACTATCTCTCAAAGATATCATACATGTTCATTACTAAACTGGAAGACACAAGATCACTCATAAGATATTAGAATCAAATTCCATGCATAATCGTCTCACTTTGGAAGCTTAACAGAATTTATAGGTATGATATATATTTTTGGAAAGTATATGATATAAAACCCTAAAGAAGACAATTCAAATATGATCTAATACTTCGGTTTTAATCTAGGTCTTCTTGTATGCAAGATGTACGGTTATTCGGAATACTCGAGGGTGATGTGATCATAAACACTTGTATAACCATGACACTTCCATTCTGAGGGAGTAATGAAACATGTTTGGATTTTAGTGACTCCTCTCAGAAGATCAGTAAACTAATCTTAGTCCAAATATTGGACATGGATGTGAATATGATTCAGATGCAATAAGAAAATTAGATTTACATTTTGATTCAATCAAACATCCATGAGAGGTTCTCAAGATCTGGATTTGAGATATGATCTCAATCCAAGTCACTATACATGATGTACAATCGTCATGTCCTTATCTCCAAGTATCCACGGAGAAAGCATATTGTTCTTGAAAGAGTTCAAGATTAATTCAATTGTTGATAATATATTTGAACAATGGGAAATGGATAATTAAATATCATTTAATTATCATAAATAATGTGAATATGATCCATATTATTTGGACGCAGTAGAATAGTTGTCTAAGATAATTAAATGTAATTTAATTATCATAAATAATGTAAATATATTTCATATTATTTTGGACACATGAGAATTGAAATCTAAGATAATTAACTATGATTTAGTTATCAAAGATGTGATAAATATGGATATTACTATACATAATAATCAAAAATATTATAAATGTGATTTATAATATGTTGGAGAGTTTAAATTGTAAATAGAATTTAGGAATTAAACGTTGATGTAAATTGGATTCACATTGGATAATTAATTGTAATTACAATTTATATTTTACATTGGGTAGTTGTATTTGATTCATAATTGTCAATGATTTTGTTTGCAATTGTCACAAATAATTTGCAATAATTATTTGGTAATGATTTATTGACAAAAGATTCCATGAATTAAGATTTAATGTAATAAGATTACATTAGGATTGAAGAGAGATTTCTCTCTCCAATCAAGGGTGGTCGTCCACCATGCTTTAAGGTGAAGGAGGCTATCTCCTTTCCCCTTACATGAAAGGAAGCTTCTTAGTCCTATTCCATTCACGAGAATCTTGATTTAATTGAAACTAAATATGTTAATATTATTTACAACGTATTTTTTCTTTTAAATTAATTATTGCTGTAAATTATTGCAAAATATTTTCAACCATTGATTTGAATTAGAAGTGCATCTCCACCATCTAATTTAGTATAAAAGGAATGGTAGCCCTAGCCTTTTCTACTACATCAATTGAAGAGCAACAATGCTCTCTTTCTCTCTATTATCTACAAGCCTACTCTCTCTCTCTCTCTCAATATTATGGTTGTCCACATGTTGACCTAGAGAGTCTCGCCATTGTCGTCACATCATTGCGCCGCCAGATCAACTGCTCTTGGATCTCCACCTTCTTCATTGCATCTTGCTCATAAGGACACCGATATCATGTGATGAAATCAAGAGACTCTGCATTAAGATCATCAACTCAGATTGTGGGAGCCTCACGTGTCATCTATGAATCCACAGGTGCTTCTATGTTGGATCGAACTTGAGACAAGAGAATCTCTTACTTTAGAGATTAGCGATCACAATCACGCTTCAAGAGGTATTCTTTGACTCATTTGTAACCTTGATGAAATGTTTTGAGAAGTGTTCTCATATCATGTGGTTTCATCTATTTAATTTTTTTAATTTTTGATACCCCATGCAACTAGTATGACTAGTTGACCTAGATTGTATTCAATGTGATCTTCATGCTTCAGTGGTGCGCTAAGTCCTAACCCTAGCCTTAAAGGCTCCTGCGATGGTTGGTGCACTCAAGAAGGTCCAAACCCCGTCGATTGGGGCCTGGAGGTGAGGACAAATATCGAGCACCTGGGGGCCTTCTTCCTGGACTGAATCAACCCCAACAAGGGTTCTTTGAAGCTCCTTCCTGCACTAAAAGATCCAAGGACAAGGGCTAAGGTGTAGGGCCCTTTTATTGGGTGAAATCGGTTGAAATGAGACATGATGGATGCTCTCCGACAAAGGGCTGAGGATGAGAGTTACAGGCTTGATCTGGGGTAGATCGAGGTGAGTCGGGTGGCCGCGAAGGTGGAGAAGATGCTTGGGAAGCTGATAAGGGTAGAAAAGTGTCTGAACACTTTGGGAACAAGCGGAATAGATATGGAACGATTGTCAGAGCTCTGGCCAACACTAAGAATTGAAATTACACTAAAATATAGCAGCAAACATCAAGTAAAAGGTAGAATTGAAATGCATAAGGAAAATGCGAGATGAAAAGACCTAACCTAAACTTCGTCAGAGCCTTAAGAGCTCTGGAGATGCCATCACCAGAATGATGCTTTAAGTCGTTGGACTCCTTTTCAATGCCACAAAACGATTGGGACCTCCCTATCACGAAGATCACTCAAACCAAGAGTTTCTTTGGGGTTACGAGGCACCATTAGTGGATCAAAATCAAAATGGATCGCATGAGGATCTTATTTATACATAGACGAGGAGGTTGGATTGCGAATGAGATTGTGCCCAAATCGATGAGCATTGATCGAATCTGACACTTAGGCTTGAATCACGAGAATCTAATTAACAATCTTATTTAGAACACGAGGCGAAGGGATGAGTGTCTCGAGCAGAGAAAATGTAGGAAAGTGGGGGATATGACAATATCAGAGCTACATTTTGGGGGTAATGGAGCTGTTGATCTGAGGTCAGCAGTCCAGCGGTGCTGATTGGTCTAAGTAAGACCACGTCAGCCCGTTAGAGGATAGAATAGTGAGAAAAATAAAGAATAATTCGAAAAAAATAGCTATGTATTTTATTAAATAAAATTTAACACATAAAATTTTTTATTGGTTTTCAAACAAAATTTTTTTATTGTTTTTCAAACTATTTTATAGTGATTTTTATTTATTTTTACAACCTTGTTTGTAGGATGTTAGTATTTACAATTATATTCATAGGTATATTTACCTATATTTTAAGTCAATTATTTTTAATTGTATTTTAATTTGTATTATCATATATACATAAGAATAAAATGGAGTAAAAATGGCTATTTATAATGCATAGGATTAGGATTTTATGTACTGTATCTAGCCCTTATTTCCTCTTACTTTATTCCTTATCGACCTAGTAAATTTTGACTTGATCTCGAGGTTTAGGGTCAGTCAATATCTTTGATATTTCCTTTATTTTTCTTTCTTTCCTTTATTCTTTTATTTTAGGTTCAAATACGAGTATTTATACTATATTTATAGATTAATATATGAGTGTTATTTCATGCAAATTAATGATATTTACATGCATTTCACTAGGGATTTAAAGTCAAAATGAATGAATAAAGGTGAGGAAATGGATATTCATCACCCCCTCATGGGTCAATGGTTGACTAGAGATGCCTTGCATGGTGGGTGATAAACTCGCTAAATGCGTGTGATAAAAAATACTCGTTGTAATATGGGCACTTAACGAACTATACAGAACTAGGTCAAATGTCTTTGTGAAGAGGACTTGACTTTAATTTATAAACTTGGAAAGTCTAGGGTCGAACACAAGGATACAAGCAATTTATGATTGGCCATTAAGTGTTAAATATTTATGATAGTGATCTAGAGGCTAATACATATACATCACACAAAATGAATGCAATTTTTAAACCATTTTTTATGCTTTTCAATTTAAGTTAAAACAATAATTTAAAGACAATACTTAATCCACAATACAACAAAGATCATAAATGTTATCAAGGATAGGAAGGTCTCAAACTTTATTTTATTTACATTTTAGTCCCTCTTAGGGACCTGTTTGCTATTTATCTTTTATGTTTTCTTGCATTTATGCCTCTGGCTTCACTCTTGCATATCTTGAGCGTCCTAGCTCCGATTGAGTCGATTTGAGTGGCATTTTGACGCTCATTTCGTTGTCTTCTTGATGACATGCTTAGATTTTGATTTGACACTACGAATTTTGATGTATTATTTTGATAGCTAAGTGTCTTTATTGTAATGCTTCTCATGCCTTATTTTTACATCAATGAAAATAGCTTCATGAATTGACTTTGATTTGACTTATGATTAAATGGCTCAAGTATTTCAATAATTAGGGCATATTCTTGCCTTGCTTTTAATCACATCTTTTTACATGATAAAAATCAAATAAAAATATTGCATTTCTCATGTTTATTTATGTATTATGTCTTCATGCATTTTATTGACCTACGATTCTTAATTCAGATACTTAATTAAAATAATTAGAGTCTATATGATCCAAGAGAGGCCCGTGTCCCTGAGTTCGACCTTGGGCTTGCCCAAGTAAAATATAAATGGATCATTTGATCTAGTTGATTATATTAATTAAATGGTCCTTTGACGAATCCGATCCGGCCAACTACAATGTATTAAAATAAGTAATCCAAAAATCAAAATAAAGAGGTCTCAATTCATCAATTTTAATCAAATCTTGATTTTCATATGTTCAACAGGAAGATGATTCCCAATTAACCAATTCATGAGAAACTAATCAAGAATAAAGAAATTAATCAATATATTAATGATCTCAATCAGTTAATCAATAAATTCAGGAATTCAATGTATTAAATAATGCACAATATATCAATCTTGATTCAAACACGAAGTCAAATACTTAATAAAATCCCTAACAATGAATGCGTGAAATAAGCGTCAAAAGATTCATCTAAGCACGCCAACACATAGAGATATAAACCAGCTTTCCAATGAGACCAACTTCACTCAAAAGGAATTATATATAAAAAGTTATTCACGTTTTAATCTAGGGGCATAATTAAAATAAAATTAGAGTTTTTATCACAAATAGATCCAAAATTGGACTTAAATGCAATTTCACAAAGTCACAGGGGTTAGTGTGCAATTATTACAAAAGGCAGAATGATACAACTACAAATAGCAAAATATTCAGGACTTATCTGCAAAATATCCAAAAGTCACGTGCTCTGCATACACTTGTTAAGGACTCAATTGCAATATTGGAGATGTACAAGGGCTTTGGTGGAAAAATCCCAGGGTCGCGTCCATTCTACACGTGATTTCACCAAGGTCCGAGGAAAAGCTTGGTGATGACATGTCAACAGCTCGCTGGCTCGGCTCAAGTTTGGGTACAATGGAGCTTAGGCTTGTTGTGAGGCTCGACAGAAGACATGGATTCAATTGAGTCATTGGATCTTGCCCAATTTGGCGAGATTAACGACACATGTGCTTTGTTCCTGATTCAACTCCTCCGTAAGAGGCGGAGAAGGGGTTGTGCTCCGACGATGGTTGATTTGCTCCACAGCTCTTCTTCTAGCCGTCTGAAGATCGAGAATCCTTCACGAAGGCCTCGCGAAGATGCTCATACACTGAGGAAGTTTCGGATCACCCTCTAATAAAAGCTCGATGAAGTGTGGTCGGAGATGATGACTAAGAATAGATGAAGGTTGAAGTTTCCGATCATTGACGCTCTTTCCTACCTGCAGTGTTAGAGGAGCACTAGCCAAAGCATAGTGAAGTGTTTGCATGTATTAGTGAGTGGAATGTAGGGTGCTGATGATGGACTGAACCCGGATGGATCTTTCTTCGTGAAGAAGAAGGAGATGCATTGAAGTGAAATGATCAAAGAAGCGAGGATATATAACAAGGTGGTACATATGAAAGATGAATTAATGGTGAAGGATTCTATGATTTCAGATTAGAGATAACTCGTAAAATAATCAATGGAATAATTTGTTGAAGGCACAAAGAAAATAAGAGCTACTCACCTAGAGATATGAAGGATGGAATCGATGGAAGAATTTGGTGATGAATCTTTACCGCGAGAAGTGTTAAGAGCTTCTCAAGTCTTCTCTTAACAAGGTGGGAAAACCTTGAAGCTCAAGAAGCATCAATTGAAATATTGCATCACGAGTGACACCTCGTGGATCTCACCGACGTCGAGCTCCATCGTAGCTCATCCTTCATCTTGATCTCTGTCATAGTAGGAGGCTCAGAGTTGGCACACGGATTGGCGGATCCAGGTTAAAGAGGTTGTAGGAGGGCTTTTGTTTAGAAGGAGGTTATGGGAGTTGTGAACTCAGGTGGTGGGTTCAACCACCACCAATGATGGGAATAGATGTTACTATGTGGAGATTAACGTGAGGGTTAGGGAAGTTAGGCGAAGGGTCTCGAGGTTGCAGTCGTTCTGGAGGTGGTCGGAGGAAGTTAGGAAAAAATGGTGAAGTTTGATGGTTGAGACGAGGAGGGGCAACTGTTGCAGGAAGACGACACACAACAGTCATTGGATCAAGTGATCCAATAGCTACTGAAGAGGCACTAGGGGACGAGTTAGATCAGATCAGTTGATCTGATCCAAGGGAGGATAATGCGACACGGGTGTGAGGCTTGAATTAGGTTTGATCACAGATCAGACAGATGTGGTTGTGGAGGGAATGGATTGATCACGACCATCTATCAACCTCGATTAGACGACAAAAGTGGAACGGGTTGCAGACAGAGGACGGGCCACGAGTTGGGCATATGAGAAGCCTCGTGGCCCAATCAAAATTAATAAGAATAAAAAAATCAAAGTTAATTAGAAATAAAATAGTTAGGAGTCGAATTAGAAAAAGTGATGAACATGAAATTGTAGATCTTGATGAGATCTACAACTTTTATGTAGAAGTCAAGGAGAAATATGGTAATATATACATAGATAAAAAATAAATAAGTTATTTAACTAATGAAACCGTTTTCTTTTTAATTTATTTTCTGTTTTTTTGGATGTTTATTTTATGTTTTATGTTTTATGTTAAATAAATAATGCACAATATTATTCTAATTTTTATTTGATTTTTTAATGAGAAATAAATACATAGAATAATAGCACAATAATAGGATATATATTAATTAGGGTTGGTTATTTACTGCATACAGATTATTAATTAGTGTTAATAGTTAATGAATCTTGGTGAATAGCTTAAGTTAAAGAGATAATACTATAAAATAATGTAGATAAATCTTGAATTTATCACCCCCCCTAAACTTAATATAATCTCATCCTCGAGCTAATAAATAAGGAATTTAATTAGTGAGTTAGCTTAATTAGAGAGATCCCTGACATGTAGGTGTGAGTATACAAGGCTCAATTTGATCTAGAACACTAGCTTTAGAAATTCTAAGACTCTAAGTTGATCCATGTGTTAATCAAAAGGAATTCAACTCCTCTAATTATCAGACTCTCAATGTACATATAAATAAGAAGTATGAATTAATGTTGACTGCACTCATAAGAGTAGACTCTCGATATCACCAAAAATTCCAATTCGAGAAGCTCTCCTTAGGACCCAACCCTCAACTCTAGGGAATAAATCTAGTCTTGTCTCTTTAGTTTGTCAGACTTAAAAGATATAGATAGAGGGACAGACAATGGAGGGAAATAGGAATGTGTACTTATTTTCACTTCCTCTCATTGGAACAGGGTTCTCTCAAGTGCCAATACTCAACACAATTGAAATTCTTTTATTTTGTTATTCAATGTGTTTGTCAAAGAGAAATTGAGTTGTTTGTACTTGTTTTCCTGGGAATAAACTACGGTGTGTCTTTCTAAAGTATCTAATATACTTGCACCCAGACTTGTAGTGCTAACGATGCGGCACCCTTTTTGATATACTTGCCCAACTCATAAAAGACTAATGATTTGGTTCAAGTGGACACTTAAAGGTTGGGAGCGCTCGCATTAAATGTAAGCTCATGTGATGCAGATTTGTAATGTAATGAGCTTTTCATCATTTTCATCATCAACATCATTTTTTGTGAGGTAACTTCCCTTCTTTTTGGCTAGCTCCACTACTTCTACCAAGGATTGGTGATTGATTAACATATTAATTTTATGTCATCACACCCTAGCACTTTAGGTCAAAGTCAAGAGATAGTATGAGAACCATGTCCCATACTAGATAAGATGCTGACACTCAGGTTTCATGAAGCCATCAATAATTTTATCCCCTCCTCGAGCATCATATAGATCAAGTCCAAATTCAAGCTTCAAATCATAGTCTCCTCAATGATACCTCGACTCATCTCAATCATGAATGCAGCTGTGCATGTGAGTGATAGTCAAATTCTTTTAGAGGAGATTAAGCATGCAATATAACATACTTATCTTCTAACCATGGAAGTTTGAATTTTTAAGTCCAAGACCCTAATGACTAAGACCTGATAACTATAAGTCTCTGGACTCCTTAAACCAAGTGTTAAAATATCATCTCAAGCCTTGAGTGCATATTAAAAGTGTCAGAGAAACACCAATTAATAAGTTAATTATTCACAAAAGAATTAAGGAAATTATTAGTTTTTATTAAGACAGAGACCACAGAATGGGTACCCTTGACATATCAACACAACAACATGGACTACAATAGGATATACAAAAAAACAACTTCAGTTCCTTAGAAATCAATATTGGACCTTCGAGGTTTAAAATCATAGGTCGCCTTATTTTTCAACTATTTTCTCCTAACAGAGAACACTTCTGAATCTGAATAAGAAAAATCATTATCGACTTGGAATTTAAATCTTCTAAAATGATGCCATTCTTCCTCAAAAGTGATATCCATATCCACGTGGGAAGCCTCAAAATTCTTTACAATCATGGGAAGATGAATCAAATCTTGGAATTCTGCAATAGACTTTTGGATTTTCCATAGAAGAGAAAAACTAGACTCACAAGGATGACCTAACTTACAAGAAATGCGATAGTCCATAAACTGAGCATCCTCAAGAAATGGTGTTGGCGCCTCAATGCTAATTCGTCTATCAATAAATCAGTGTACTCAATCAGCATCACTCTCTTCAGTGAACTCTTGATCGACTTGATCTTCCAAAATATCAAATTGAAATCAAGACTTTCTTCCATGTAGGCTTTGAAAAGATCTAAGATTGGACAACCTTATATAGTATAAGGACACGACAATTTAATGAGCAATCACAACCTCTTAGGGATCTAAAGCACTAAAGAAGACTGAATAGACATAACATAATTAATAATTAGTTTTTTAGTTAGAAAATATTTACAAGAGTTAGGCTAATTCCCACACACCCTTAACTTTTGAAAAGAATTTTGAAAACTTTTTACAAATATTGCCACATATGTATAGAAATTTTTCAAATATTTTACAAATGATTTCAAAAATGTCAAACCGTAATTTCACAAACCACGTAAAACATTTGAAAACCATGTCATATATATATATATATAAAGTTCTCAAAATCATTTTTCAAAACTTTTTTGCAGAAATCAGTTCCAAGAATATAATACGATACCCTTAGCTCCATAAAAATTTTTAAAATTATGAGTTATGGCAAATATATATATATATATATATAATATACGGTAAACCCCCTATACTTAGCTTTTGCTATGTCCTCATAGAACAAAGTGATATGAAGCCATAGCTCATGCTAAATATAAAAGAATGTGAAATTGATAACAAAAAAATAATACATGTGTGGGAGTGAGAAAAGAATAAGTCAAAAATTTATAAACAACGATGATCCCCCCTATACTTAAGTTTTGAAAAACCTAAGAGAAATAGGTAAACACATAGAATAGACCGAAGAATAAATACAAGAATGAATAATGAAGAATGTAGAGACAAATGCTCCCATACTTAGGCTGAAAATAGCCTAAGTGTAGGCCGGAAAAATAATAAAAGTCAGATTAAATCTACAAGAATAAAGTCAGAAAGGATAAGAATCTGTTGATGATGAATCTTTGATGAAACCCAATTTCATCATCTTAATTGTCCATTATTAACCCCCTTGCTTAAACATTTGTCAATAAAACCCAGATAATGTCCTGTAATTATCATATTCCTTAATAAATTAAAAACAAAAAAAATTGGCAAAACTAAAATCTGTGGTATTTTTAGCCCTAAAAATGCCCTTAAAAAAATTTGGTATCTTCAGATGATCTCATATCCAGTTTTAGTCAACATGAAACTTGTAGATCTCATCAAGATCTACAACTTTCATGTTTTGAGTTTTCTCAAATTCGTCCATCTTGACCCCCAAAAATCGATTTTTCTTTTCGAATAATCTGTTTGGGCCACGTGGCCCGTTCTAGGTGAGCCACGTGGCCCGCTCCCCTTTGCATCATCCGCCCGCACCTCAGCCGTTGGATCTCCTTCTGATCCAACGTCCCCACCTTCTCCATGTGCGCCTTTCTTTTTAGCCACCTGATCCATTCCTGCCTTTAATCTGCACCGTTCGATCACGCCTCTCCCACCGTTCCCCACATGGCGCATTGTGTGCCCTCCGATCTCGTCTTCGCTTCTTCAATCACCACCAACCATCACCATTGCGATCCCTACCGTTTGATCTACCCCCAAATCAATCACCAATGCTCGCCAGCGCCGCGGCCAGACCACGACACGTGGAGCACCACTCGCCTTTGATCGCATCTCCCCCAGATCTAATCGCACCCGTCCTTTCATGCCCAATCGTCAGCCGTTGGATCTCAAGATCCAACGACTATAGGTCTTCGTCAACCTCACGACGCCCCTTCTTCCCCACGATCTCCACCTCGCACACGCGCTTGCCCCTTCCTATTTTCCCCACCATTCCCGACGACTCCATCACTCTCTAACTATCCCATGATCGAGCCCACTCAACCACGGTCCTCGCGAGATGTCCATTAAACCACGAGGACCTCTCCAGTCACTCCACTTTCTCCTTGAACTCCACGATGTCACCAGCTGAACTTGCCACCTTCTCACTTCAAATACGCCCTCCGCTCCGCCTTAGACCGCCGTCCACCTTTACGCAGGAGGAGGCCCAGCCCTCCGCCGCCTCCCTGTGACAGGGGGAGGCGATTGGATTGAGCGATGACGACCTCCACTCCCCGGTGAGACCCACCTCCGATCACGGTGGTGTCGCGGCGCCATCGCATCCGCTCGAGCTGCTCCGAGTCGTTGCCGGAGTCCAGCGAAGACCCGGGCATCATCCCCGATGCCCAGCCCAAGCCTCTGTTCGCCATATCCGACCAGGTAAGCTCCTAAACTTTCCTTGTAATTTTTCTCGATTTCTCTAAATGTATTAGGCCGCTTCAAATGCTCTCGACCTCCATAGTCACCCTCTCGAGCTCCGTCGCACATCCCCCTTCCACGCGCATCGCTCCGACCTTCTTCTTCTTCCTCCAGACCCTATACCATCTCCGACCCATCTCCTCCGCCATTCACGGTGGAGGAGCTCCGAGCTACCACTGTCTCCGCTCGCATAGCTCCCCATTCCACTCCACTTCGCACGCACAAGATACTTGCTCGCTTCAGCCACAGACTAATTCTGCAGGTAAGCTAATTCCTTCAATGGACGGAGGACCATCGGACCCACATTCGACACAGTCGCCCTCGTCATCAGCGCTCCGATGGGCTGAGCCAAGATGCCAGACACCTTCCCCAAGCTCCTGGCTTCATCGACGACCTTTCCTTGAGCTCTGAGGAGGTCCAACGACACCGGAGGGAAGAGGCGGAGGAGGAGCTCCTTCACCGAAGCTCTAAACCCGCCACCAGCTGCAGATGAGGGAGGAGAAGCAGTTGCCGTTGGATGGTCCTCTCTCAGCGACCATCCAACAGCCCAGATGAGGCCACGCCTTCGACTTTAGATACCATTAGATCTTCGAAGATCTGACGGTGTATGAGCAGCCACGCATACGACTCCAGGAGCCACTCGATCATTGTGATCGGATGGTCCACAGTTCTCCACGTGGCGTCTCCAGAGCCTACACCGAGCCTCCTCACTAGAGCTATAGGCTTGGATCACCGATCCTCCGTCGAACCTCTCTAGAGCTTCGAGTAGCACCGAACCTCATCTAAGCCAATCGAAGCTACCCCGAGCCTCAATGAGCTCCGAGCTTGGAATAGCGCGTGCCTTGCACGTGCTTTCTGGGTTATTTTCACAGAGGTCCTTCAGGTGCTTCCAATTTGCAAATAGGTCCTGATAGCAAGTGCAGACCACGAGCGCATTGGGTATTTTGCAACCATACCCCTGCAGATTTCCAAAATTGCAAAAATGCCTCTGTGCGTGTGGGTAATTTACAGGGAAGGTCCCATACTTTTTCATATTTACATTTTAGTCCCTCCCAAGGACCTGTTTGTAGTTATCTTTTCATGTTTTATTTCATTTATGCCCTTGTCTTCGTTCTTGCATATCTTGAGTACTGTAACTCCTTTCAGGTGATTTCAGTTTCATTTTGAAGCTCTTCTTGTTGTCTTTCTCATGGCATGATTATATTTTAGATTTGACACTATGATCCGTAATGCACTATTTGATTGACTAAGTGTCCGGATTTCTATGTTTGTCATGCCTAATTGCTATATAAATGAAAAGTGCTTCATTATTTGATTCTGTTTGATTTGCATTTTTTAATGGCTCAAGTAATTATCATCTCGGGCATATTTTCATTGCATCTCATCGCATTTATTTTCATGATGAAAATTAAAAAAATGCATGTTTCAATTTAATGCTTTGTCTTGTTGTGTCTTTTTACATACTTTGACCTATGTGTTCTTTAATTCAACGCTTAATTAGATAGATAAAAATATGACTAATACGAGAGAGGCTCGTATCCCTGAGTTCGACCTTGGTTTCTTGCCAAGTAAAAAAATAATTACGACCATCTTATTTTGATTGATATATATTTAAATGAGATGGTCCTTTGATGAACCCGAATTGGCCCGACTGCTACGACATTATCAAGTATTAAAAACACACTTTTAAAGGGTAGATTTAGAGCTCATCAAATAGCGCCATTACTGGGGACACGGCTCATTTCTTGTATTTTTGGATTTTTGTTTATTTAATTTAGTGTTCCTTTTTTATAGGTCAAATTGTTCATCTATTTTACATTATAAAATTTTCTTTTCTGTTGATCTCTAACCATTGATTCTATGGCAGGGCCCTTGGTGTTCAAGGAGGCGAGGAGCAGGATGCTACCCGCTGTGAGGAGCCGTAGAAGCACGCTTGGAGTACGTCGAGAATAAAGAAAAAAATGTGACTTGCATTTTTATTTCCATGCATAAACTTGTAATAATTCATCTTTTACAGCGATCTTCGATCGAAGACTCGCGAGTGTAATCGATCGATCATGGTTGTGTGGGGATCGTCCCCACTTGAGTGTCGACCTAGGACCAGGCATGCGGGTCTCCGAGCTTAGTTTAAAATTCTCATTTTTATGTGCTTGCTCATAGGTATGACACGCCTTAATTCAAGACGCACGTAGTTTCGCTTCACTTAGCCAAACTAAAAGATATTTTCTCCATGCTAATAGAAGCATAATAGATGCGGCTTTTATCGACTTGCATACATATTGATTTTGGTTTTAAAAATGGCCCAAGTTTTTCATGGAATTTTGCCAAGTCACTGCATGATTTCTCACTTAGCATAGATCGCGGTTTTTATCGAATACGCGGTGTTTCTCGGTTTCTCTTTCCTAGCTTGATCACCTAGGATTAATGGAAAATGGGATTGAACGGTAGACGATGATTGCTTGATTTTGTGCTAACCTTAATTCAGTGACAACATAAATAATAACTGGGACTGTTGATTGCAAGTCAACAAAAAAATGGAGTAAAATTTGGTTTTGGGAGAGCAACACCCTCGCGTACGCATTGATTTTCAATTAACATTTTTCTCCGCGTAAAATATCAAATGTTTTATCACCAATAAAACCGACAAGATAATAAACCAACCTCGGTTGGTTTCATGTGTGAGTTGGTGAAATTAAAGGGTGTTGCTTGCTTGATTGAGCCATGATTGCTTCGGTACACTCCCCAGAACCTTAGTCACTCCATCCATCTCTGTAGATTCAGCCGCTCACTTCTAAATCCATTCATTTTCTTTGTTCACCTTGGGTCCCTTACAACATCAATTCTCATCTTTATACTTAGGCTAATCTCAGCCTAAGTATAGGGGGACCCGAGTCCCTGTGATTTTCTCCACTCTTCTTTCCTTGCCTTTATACTTAGGTTATTTCTAACCTAAGTATAGGGGGAGCCCCTCTTAGCTCCTGTATATTCCTTTATATTTAAATGGACCTATGTACTTCTAACATCTAGTGCTATGAGGACATAGCAACGTTTAAGTATAGGGGGGTATACCATATATAATGTATACTTACTTTAGCTATAATCTGAAAATTTTGAAAAATTTAAAACTTTTTGGCTAAAGTAAAATTCTTTGGACTAAGAAGACTCAATTGATTTTCACGGCTTTGCGATATTATGTTACACTATTTTGATAAAAATATTTTCGAAAATGATTTTTCTTTGTTTTGAAAAAATCTTTTGAAAATGTTTTGAAAACTTTTTTATTTGTGTGACATGGTTTTGAAAATTTTCTATCTCTTTTCAAGGAAAGTTGAGTCTAACTTGTGTTTTAACCTTCAAATTAAAATCCATAAAAATGAGAAAAACCCCAAAAACCCTTTAAGAGTCATTGATGACTACTAAGCCCAATTAAGTAGCCGCGTTCAGTGAGGGTTCGCCCTTAGCAGATTGGATGGTTTAGAGGACATCGCGTAAGGCCCCATCCTCAAGCAACGGGCTTTGGCCTGTACTTACATCCATACTGGCTGAATGTAAATGATTAATTGAGTTTAGGCAGTCCTAAGATCTCTTGAAGTCTTAAAAAAATTGTTTTTGTTTTTGAATGAAGGAGTTGGATTAATCCTCTACACTTACACTTCGACCCACGATCTGAAATGATCAAGGAGACTTAGTTTTATGAGGTCTTTGAGATTTTAGGTTAACCGGCCTTAGCCATCAGGGTCATAGACTTAATCATCTGCATTCTCCTAGTTTTCTAGATTTGCATGCTATATTCCATGCTTAGTCTCAGACATAAAGAATATGATCAGCACATCACATGCACGACTGCGGTTTCGATGAGATGAGTTGATTTTTCACTTGAGGAATTAGGATCAGGAAGTCGAGTTTGGATTTGATCTAATGATGCTCGAGGATGGGATAAAATCTTTGGAGGCTTCATGAAACCTGAGTGTCAGCAATATTAGCCAGTATGAGAACTTGGTTCTTATACTAATCTCTTGATATTGACCTAAGTGCCATGGTGTGAAATAAATAAAAAAATGTTGATCAGTGTGCGCCAACTCTTGGTAAAAGCAGTGGAGCTAGCCAAAAATTATACAAGTCAATGAAATTCCAAAGAAAATCTCATTCCACAAAGTCAAATATCAAAGAGCTTCCACCAAAGGCGAGCGCTCCCAACCATTTCAAAGTCTCCACTTGGACCACCGCTATTAGGACCAGGAGTCGGGCTTGCACCAAAAAAGAGATATGCATCATAAATGCTACAAGTCTGGGTGTAGAAGGTACGATAGGTACTCAAAAAAGGCACACCCCAGTGTACTCCCAGGAAAACAAGTGCAGACGGCTCCAACTTCTCTTGACGGACGCACTGATCAACACCAAAAAAAATGTGTTGTGTAAAAAGGCACTAGAGAGAATCCTTGTTCCAATGAGAGGGAGAGAAGAAATGACACAATCCCATGCCCTCCATTAATGGCCTTCCATCAACATTTTCTAAGTCTGACAACTAAAGAGATGGTGGATCGAATGCAAGATTTGATTTATTCCCTAGTGTTGAGGATTGGGTCCTTAGGAGAATTTCTCGGACCAAGACTTTGGGTGACGATTTGACTCTACTCTTGTGATCGCAATCAACACTAAAGTTCATATCCTTAGTATATTGTACATCAGAGAGAGTCTGGAGAATTAGAGGAATTGGGTGCCTCTTGGTTAAGGCTGGGTTGAACTCTAAGATTTTGGACCTCTAAAGTTGAGCAGACTTGACCGGATCAGATCCTGTACTCACATGCACAAGGGGGTTAATCCAGCTAATTCATTTTTTCTTTAATGCTCGAGGACGAGCATAGTTTAAGTATAGGGGGTGATGAAACCCAATTTCATCATATTAATTGTCCATTATTAATCCCATTTCTTTAACATTTGTCAATAAAACCTAGATAATGTCATGTAATTATCAGAGTCCTTAATAAATTAAAAACCATAAAAAAAATTGGCAAAACTAAAATCCGTGGTATTTTTAGCCCTAAAAATGCCCTTAAAAGTATTTGGTATCTTCAGATGATCTCATCTCCAGTTTTGGTCAACATGAAACTTGTAGATCTCATCAAGATCTACAATTTCAGTTTTGAGTTTTCTCAAATTCGGCCATCTTGACCCTCAAAAATCAATTTTTCTTTTTGATTAATCTGATTGGGCCACGTGGCCCGTTCTGGGTGAGCCACGTGGCCCTCTCCCCTTTGCATCATCCGCCCACGCCTCAGCCTTGGATCTCCTTCTGATCCAACGGCCCCGCCTTCTCCACGTGCGCCTTTCTTTTCAGCCACCCGATCCATTTCTGCCTCTGATCTGCACCGTTCGATCACGCCTCTCCCACCGTTCCCTACGTGGCGCATTGTGTGCCCTTCGATCTCGTCTTCGCTTCTTTAATCACCACCGACCATCACCATTGCGATCCCTACCGTTCTATCTACCCCCAAATCAATCACCACCGCTCGCCAGCACCGCGGCCAGACCACGACACGTGGAGCACCACTCACCTTTGATCGCATCGCCCCCAGATCTAATCGCACCCGTCCTTTCGCGCCCAATCGTCAGCCGTTGGATCTCAAGATCCAACGGCTATAGGTCTTCGTAAACCTCACGACGCCCCTTCTTCCCCACGATCTCCACCTCGCACACACGCTTGCCCCATCCTATTTCCCCCGCCGTTCCCGACGACTCCATCACTCTCTAACTACCCCATGATCGAGCCCACTCAACCACGGTCCTCGCGAGATGTCCATTAAACCACGAGGACCTCTCCAGTCACTCCACTTTCTCCTTGAACTCCACGATGTCACCAGCTGAACCCACCACCTTCTCACTTCCAATACGCCCTCCTCTCCGCCTTAGACCGCCATCCACCTTTACACGGGAGGAGGCCCAGCCCTCCTCCGCCTCCCTGTGACAGGGCGAGGCGATTGGATTGAGCGATGACGACCTCCACTCCCCGGTGAGACTCACCTCCGATTACTGCGGTGTCGCGGTGCCATCACGTCCGCTCGAGCTGCTCTGAGTCGCTGCCGAGCTCCGCCGCACATCCCCCATCCACACGCATCTCTCCGACCATCTTCTTCTTCCTCCAGACCCTATACCATCTCGACCCATCTCCTGGAGGTGGAGGAGCTCCAAGCTACCACCGTCTCCGCTCGCATAGCTCCCCATTCCACTCCACTTCGCATGCACAAGATACTTTCTCGCTTTGACTACAGACTAATTCTGCAGGTAAGCTGATTCCTTCAATGGCCGGAGGACCATCGGACCCACATTCGTCACTGTCGCCCCCGTCCGATGGGCTGAGCCAAGATGCCAGAAACCTTCCCTGAGCTCCTGGCTTCATCGACGACCTTTCCTTGAGCTCCGGGGAGGTCCATCGACACCGGAGGGAAGAGGCAGAGGAGGAGCTCCTTCACCGGAACTCTAAACCCGCCACCAGCTGCAGATGAGAGAGGAGAAGCAGCTTCGTTGGATGGTCGTCTCTCAGCGACCATCCAACGGCCCAGATGAGGCCACGCCATCGACTTCAGATACCGTTGGATCTTCGAAGATCTGACGATGTACGAGCAGCCACGCATACGACTCCAGGAGCCACTCGATCTTTGTGATCGGATGGTCCACAGTTCTCCACGTGGCATCTCTAGAGCCTACACCGAGCCTCCTCACCAGAGCTATAGGCTTGGATCACCGAGCCTCCGCCGAACCTCTCTAGAGCTTCGAGTAGCACCAAACCTCATCTGAGCCAATCGAAGCTACCCCGAGCCTCAATGAGCTCCGAGCCTGGAATAGCGCGTGCCTTGCACGTGCTTTCTGCGTTATTTTCACAGAGGCCCTTCAGGTGCTTCCAATTTGCAAATAGGTCCTGATAGCACGTCCAGACCACGCGCGCATTGGGTATTTTGCAATCATACCCCAGCATATTTCCAAAATTACAAAAATGCCCATGTACGTGTGGGTAATTTACAAGGAAGGTCCCACACTTTTTCATATTTACATTTTAGTCCCTTCAGGGACCTGTTTGTAGTTATCTTTTCATGTTTTATTTTATTTATGCCCTTGTCTTCATTCTTGCATATCTTGAGCACCGTAACTCTGTTTCAGGTGATTTCAGTTTCATTTTGAAGATCTTCTCGTTGTCTTTCTTATGGCATGATTATATTTTAGATTTAACACTACGATCCGTAATGCACTATTTGATTGACTAAGTGTCCGGATTTCTATGTTTGTCATGCCTAATTGCTATATAAATGAAAAGTGCTTCATTATTTGATTCTGTTTGATTCGCATTTTTTAATGGATCAAGTAATTATCATCTCGGACATATTTTCATTGCATCCCATCGCATTTATTTTCATGATAAAAATTAAAAAAATGTATGTTTCAATTTAATGCTTTGTCTTGGTGTGTCTTTTTACATACTTTGACCTATATATTCTTTAATTCAACGCTTAATTAGATAGATAAAAATCTGACTAATACGAGAGAGGCTCGTGTCCCTGAGTTCGACCTTGGTTTCTTGCCAAGTAAAAAAATAATTACGACCATCTTTTTTTGATTGATATATATATATATATATATATTTAAATGAGATGGTCCTTTGATGAACCCGAATTGGCCCGACTGCTACGACATTATCAAGTATTAAAAACACACTTTTAAAGGGCTGATTTAGCGGCTCATCAATCTTCTGCTGTGAATCTTTGCTGAGGAATCATGCCTTTCCTGAAAACTGTGAATTTAAGTCAATAGGCATGAAGTCAATCACTTCAATGGAGTTAATCTTTACTTTGATTCCACAAAATGCTTAAGTAATTGCTCGTTAACCACAAAGGAAGGTGCATTCTCTGAAATCTCTGAAATCTCTACATTGTCATTTCCATGCACTTCCTTTACTATAAAAGGACCCATCCAATTTCATTTAAGTTTCCTGTGGAAAATCTTTAACTTCGCATTAAACAACCATACTTTTTGTTTCGGGACAAAGTTCTTTCATCTAAATGCACATCATGCCTTAACTTTGTCCTTATAGATAAAGTTGTTGTCATATGCTCGATCGGTGGATTTTACTAGTTCATTTAGGTCAAGGTCTCTACATAATTTCCTTAAGTGACAACTCTAGTTGATCTACTTGATTGCCCATTCATATTTACGAACTAATTCAGTGGGCAAATGACATGGCTTGCCATATATCATTCTGAAAGTTGAAGTGCCAAGTGGTGTTTCGTAGGTCGTCAAGTAGGCCCACATAACTTGGTCTAACATCTGAGACATGTTCTTCTTATCAGGATGTGTTAACTTTTGAAGAATGCTCTTCATCTCCCTATTTGAAACCTCTGCCATGTCGTTCGACCGTGGGTGGTAAGGACTAGTTACTCTATGTTCAAAACCATAGTCCTTTGCTAAAGATTTCATCTGTCTAATCACAAAATGGCTACGCCCATCAGAAATCAAAACTTTGGTTAACACGACCGTGAAATAATATGATCCTATATGAACTTGCAGATAGTCCTACTATCTATGGATCGGGTTGGAATAGCCTCCACCCATCTCGACAAATAATCCACCGCTAACAAGATGTACTCAAGACCTTGGCTATTAGGGGAAGGACCCATGAAATTTATTTCCCAAGCAACTAAGACATCACAAAATATCACAGGTCGCAGGCCGCATGGGCATCTCATCTCTAGAACCAACAGTACCTCCCATCCTATGACAAACATGGCACGAGTGTACAAAATTAGTGGCATCTCGAAACAAGGTTGGCCAAAACAAACCACATTGTAACACGTTGTGTGTGGTTCTTTTTCTTGAAGGTGTCCTCCAGCCTCGAGTGGATGATAGTACATGAGGACACTCTGGTATTCCTCCTAAGGAATACACCTTCTCCAGACATAATCCAATCCTTCAAAGAAAAGAAACAGATCCTCCCAATGATATTTCCTCGAATCCAACTTGAGTCGGTCTATACTACTCATAGTCCAACCATGGGAACTTGCTTGGAGACAAGGTAGTTTACCATATTGGCATACCAAGGGAGTGAGTCAACAAGACATATTAACTCATCTGGAAAGGTTTCTCGAATTAGAGCAGAATCAGAGGAATCTTTTATCTAAATCCATGAAAGAAGATCAACCACTATATTCTTGACCCCAGGTTTATCCTTAATTTCCAGATCAAGCTCCTGAAGTAACAATATGTACCTAAGAAGATGTGCCTTCGTGTCATTCTTTTCCATGAGTTACCTAATGGTTGAATAATTGATATACATTGTCACTTAAGACGGAACGATAACATACCTAAACTTCTCTAAAGACAAAACGACGGTCTCATTTTCGTTTATGGTATGATTTTTCCGTGCTTGGTCAAAAACCTTGCTTTCATAGTGAATCGCGAATGGCATCCGATCTTGTCGCTATCTCAATACGACTCCTATAACAAAATTTAAAGCATCAGTCATGATCTCGAAGGGAAGAGACCAATCAAGAGCCTGGAGAATCAGTGAGTCACAAATATTCTTCTCAAGGAGTGTTGAGATAGGATTCTTCATGTTTTTAAAATCAAGATAAAAAATAAATGTGCAGTGGTCGTTGCAATCCAAATATCCCGCAACAAGCAAACAATTTTTTCTTCTCAAACTACAAAATTAATTACAAGAGAATAATGAAAGCGAGAGAATTTTTTGCTACTTATTTACCTGTATAGCAACAGGATCGAACTCAGGGAGGATACAATTCCTCATGGTTATTCAAATAATCGAAAAAAAATCAATTAAAAGAAACATGGAATCTCAAATGCAAACAATTAAAAGGAACAATATGCACAAGGGAAGAAATACGCACACCACACTCTTTTTATATTTTTAAAAATAGTCAGAAAGGTCCAGAAAATTACAAAGAAAATATTTTTGGGTTTTAAAAGCTTCGAAATATTTTTGGAAATTTTTGTAGAATTTTCAGTTATATTTTTTTAAAAATCAAACAGTGGTAAAAATGATAAACAGGCACAGCCTGGAGTAATTTGCAACTTAAAAATATTTTAATGCCCAAACTCTAGAGACTATTTTTATGCTAAAATATATACAAATATCTACAAACAGGAAGTGAAATCACGATTTTTGGATTTTTATAGAATTTTCTGTGAATTTTCTAAGATATTTTATTTTTCTCAATTTTTTGGGTTTTGAAAAGAATTGATGCACAAAAATTAGTTAGGAATTAAAAGGCAATAAAGTAAAACCCATCTAAGTTTTTTGGAATTTTTTAGCAATATTCGAATTTTTAGGGTTTTTCAAATTTCAAATAGAGAAAATGACAATGTTTTTGATTTTTTTAATAATATCAAATGATGATAAAAGGCAATGCAAAATTTAAACAATGATCAAGCACACAGCAGGAGCCTACATAAATTTTTATAGAATTTTGAAAGCAATAAAAAAATTATTTTAATGAAAAGAAACATACAAAACAGAGTCCGGAAAAGGATTGAAATTTTAATGTTTATTGTTCTTGCCTAAATAAATAACACAAAATAAACAAAGGGCAAAAATGCAATTTACCCAGTTGCACGTGCTACTCACGTGACTTGAATTTGGAGAGGGCTTCTTTGCAAGTTGTTTAGAATTTCAGGGTAGAAGTTGCAACTTGCTCCAAAATAATAGGTTTTCTAGAAGTTCTTTGTTCCTTCAAACGCAACCCAAAGGGGACACCGTTGCCCTCTCGTTCTATTGTAGATTGCCGGAGCTATGCATCGGGCGTCGGGGATGTGAGAGGCGGCGGGAGGTCACGGTCTTCGCATTGCTGAGGAGGGCGATGGTGTCACTGCGGTCAGGCGGAGAGAGATGCTCGAGGGCACGCTCGCAGCGGAGGGGGCTTCACGTAGTGGGGAACGCAGCCATTGGTGAGGAGGGCGGTGGTGGCACTGCGATCAGGTGGTGGGCAGCGCTCAAGGGCTCGCTTGCGGTAGAGGGGGCTTTGTGCAATGGGGCGCGTGGGCGCTGGCGAGGAGAGCGGTGGTGGCACTGCGGTCAGGTGGAGGCCGCAGGAGGCGGCCGGCGGTGCACGGCCACAGCGACGACGGTGGGGGATTCACGGCCGGTCGGTAGAGTCGGGCAGCGGGCGCCACTAGCGTTGAACGGGCGGTGGCAGCGGGCACCACCCGTGGCTGGAGAGGGCGGTGCTTGCCTCCCCAAGCTTTTTTTTTATTTTTAATTTTATTATTTTGTAAAACAGAAATAGCAGAAAAACAAAACTTTTATTTTTTTTCTTTTTTTTATATTTTTTTAATCCCCACAAAACAAAAGTTAGGAAGAAAAATAATATATTTTTTTGTGTTATATATATTTGAAATAGAAGAGGAATCAAACACGATGCATCATCTTTGCTTATTTAAATAAATGATAAAAAATGAAAAGGATGTCAATGGGGATCCGACGAAATTGAAGAAGCAGATCCGAGTCTCCGGCCATCATGTGTGGCCGGAGTTGAGAGATCGTGGGGGATAGAACATGAACATGGAGAGATCGAGAAAATGAGATGAAAAATCAGAATCAAAGGTGGATCAAATCGTGATGATGGATTCTAATATCTAGAGAGAAAAAAAGACAATGAAATAAAAATCTGAGAAATAAAACTACAACTAACCTAAGTTAAAGATAAGTAAAAGAAAGATGGATCTCACCTTAGGAGCGGAAAAGATCGTGATCGCCTCGATGAAGGCCGACTCACTGTGACCGGACGGCTCGGAGGCTAGGCACCCTTCTACGAAAAGATAGCTCTTGAAGAATAGGCATCTCTCGCCAAAGATTGATCCAGTTGAAAATGAGGGAGGAGGAGCCATATTAATAGAAAAATATGGACTTTGAATTTCAAAAATTGAAGATAAGAGATAAGAGAAAATTTTGAAATGAGATAAAGAAAAGAAAGAATTAGTGTTAAAATTATTTATAAAAAAATATTTTTTTTTGTATTTTCTTCACTTACTTAAATTGAATAAAAATGTTAATTTTTTATTTTTTGTGGTGGTTATTTAAGAATAGCAACTATGTACATATACTGTGTACATATGGTACATTATATACATAGTTAGATAAGAAAATTAGATTTTTTTAAATATTATTATTATTTTAAATAATTAGTAAAAATATTTACAAATATTTAAAAATACAATATGTACAAATAAATGGTAAAATTGCCCAACCCACCCCAGAAAACTGACTTTTCAACCGTAACTCCAAAAATTATGAAATCACAGCCATTTTAAAGATAATTTAATTGAGAATACACTGGAAGTGAGTTTGATTCAATTTCAATTCATATGGAGCCGGAATTGATCTTTCAATTATCGCTTAATGGCTTCTTTCCAAGTGTGGTTGTTTTTATTCTATACATATATTTATTTTGCAAATATTTTTATTATTTAGAAAACATTTTTATTTACAAATTTTATTTTGTAAATTATTTAGTTTAAGGTTAATTTATGTACAAATAAAATAGTGTAAGTATACAAATATTTACAACACATATTTTTTGGATTTTTTGATTACGGACCCTATCTTCCCCTACTCTATTCCTGGTCGATCAGGTCAAGTCTTGAACTTCTCTCGGTGTTCGGGCCATCCTGTATCTATTACATATATATAGTCTTTTTTATTTTTTTTTTATTTTTCCTTTCTTTCTTTCTTTATTTATTTTAGGCTAAAATAGTAATAAATGTACAATGTAAGTTAGTATTACATACATGTGTTTTATAAGGGATTTTAAGATAAAATAAATGAATAAAGATGATGAAATGCAGATTCATCAACCCCCTATGCTTTACCTTTGCTAGGCCCTTAGCAAACACTTATTTGAAAGAATAAATGAATAAAAGAAAAAGAAAAGAAAGGGAAAATGAAGAAATTAGGACATTATTGAGTATTAAACTTATCTTCATAAAATTGTAGTATGGAGCTCTGTCAAACATTTGGATTATTAGTGTGGCGGAACCTTAATGGGAAATGGATTTAAAACCTAACAGTCTCTAAGTTCCATAAGACTCCTATTCAGGTCTCCTCAACAGTCAGGTCAGAACAAGTCTACATACACAAATTCTTATGACTATGAATCTTTACTTGTACGGTGTAAGTGAAATATAGCTTCCCATCTCAAAAGTAGCAAAGAAACATCCTCCTTCAACAAGGTAACTATAGTCCCTCAATCTAGTAACTCTTTCCTCGAGGAGCGGGGATATTCCCCTCTAAGTTTAAGTACAACCAGCTCAAGAAGAGGAGATGGAGAAACGGATGGGCGGTAACCAGCGTATCTACCAATCCTTGGATGCATGACCAGTGTAACCAAGTCATCCAGTTGCAAGCTTACACAAATTTGACTTGAAGCTCTTATTATTTTCCTCTGTTTTTTTATCCTTGTATATACACTCTGGCAGGCATTTTACTTTTCAATCAAGCATGTCCACTTTTGGAGATTCTGCATTTTTTCTCTTCTTCTTTTTTTCGAAAATATATACAAGGTGCAGCATGTAAGAGTTTTTCTTCTTGAGCTAGTAGACTATCCCTCTTTTGAAGCATTATTGCAACCCCACAGCATCCTATCTTTAGACCTCAATGCTACTAGATCAGGTTGAGATGCACAACCCTCCCTAGAGGAAGACGAGAGGTTCCGCCTAGATGTACTACCCTCGTATGCTACTCCAAGCCAAACGATTCTGCCTCCTCACTGCCTCCTCCATGAAGAGCTACGTGTAGAGTGCTTGTCCAAGATAAGCCACAGGCTGAAAGAACCATGTGTGTGTTGTTAAATGTTCTACTTAGACTAATCAAGATGACATGTGAACATAGTCTTACGGACTCAAAGAATTAAGTCGCTAGGACCGGAAAAGTCTTCACTCCATTTCTTATAAGGTTCCTCTGATATTAAATGGATTAAGGTCCAACTAAGCTCCATTCTTCAACTTTATTCCAGACTTAGTTTAAATGTCAATACTATCCTGAAAAATGCACATGCAAATGCAAGAAATATGTACAATGCAAAAAGAAAGCAATTTTTTTAAACGATTTTGAACTTTTTATGGATTTTTGGAAAAGAAAGGAAAAATGTTGCACATGTAAAAAGAGATTTTTTAAGAAAAAGAGTTAGTAAAATGTATACAAGGATTTTGTTTTTTGTTGTTTTTTAGAGTTTTTAGTTTTTTAGGGTTTTTTTGTTTTTTGCGGTTTTTTTGTTTTTTTGAAAGGTGATCAAAGTCTATACACACACGTAGATTTTACGAATTTATATACATATCGCCAAAAATAATTATATTAAAAGTACGGGTTATGTCTAAAGTATATATACAATATATACGACACCCCCTATACTTAGCTCGAACTATGTCCTCATGTTGATCAGAGAGTGACAAAGGAAGACATAACTAGTACTAAGTATAGAAAAGTGAAAAGATTCATATGCTACAATGACGAAAAGAGAAAATGAAAAGAATAGAAGTTGGGGATCCCCCTATACTTAGGATCGTGTAATCCTAAGTATAGAAGACTGTACAAAAGGGGAAAGCTGATGAAGAGAATGTACGGACTCAAAAACAAACAAGCGATAGGAACAACATCAACCCCCTATACTTAGGGTAGAGTATCCCTAAGTATAGGTAGCAACAAGAGTGATGAAAAGGACAAATATGAACAACACAAATCATTCACCCCCCTATACTTAGGATAAAGCACATCCTAAGTATAGCTTATATACACACAGAAAAGGGGTGAATGATAAAACGGAAGAAGAAAGAATGAAATGAAAGGATATACAAAAGGTTGTCAGCTCATGTATCAGACGCAGAAGATGGAATCAAAAGATCATCATCTGATACCACAGATACAGAATCAACTAAGGACAGGAACGTATCATGATCTAGATATGCCTTCAACAACTGTCCGATCACTACAAATAGTTGTGCGTCAGATGACAACCCAGATATGATAATACTCCTGTTGTCACGCACATCTCTTACGATGAACAATCCTGACCATTTGCTTTTCAATTTTCATGTAAACAGCTTCAACTTAGCATCAAATAACCAAACTTTATGATCAGGAGAGAAAGTATTCCTTCGAATGTGTTTATCATGCCAACACTTGACTTTCTCCTTATACATGAGTGAGTTATCATATGCTAAGTCTCAGAATTCCAGCAATCTATTCAAATCCAACTTCATGTTCTTTCATGCCTTCTTATAATCAAGAGTTCATACATGGAAAGCCCATAAAGATTTGTGAATTAATTCCACTGGCATGTGGCAAGGCTTTCCATACACCAATCTGTAGGGAGACATATCCAAAGGAGACTTGTACGTCGTCTGATAAGCCCATATAATCAAATCAAGCATCTGGGATCAGTTCTTGTTATCTGGACATACAAGTTTTTGCAATATCATCTTGATCTCCCTATTTGAAATTTCTGCCAAGCCATTAATTTAAGGGTGATAAGGAGACACAACTCTAGGCTCAATGGCATACTCCTTCGCAAGATTTTTTACTTCTCTATTACTGAAATGGCCTCCCCCATCTGAAATCAGTATTTTGGGAATCCCGAACCATGCAATAATGTGGTACTTGAGAAAGGAACACACCACACGACTATCTGCGGCCCGGGTGGGGATAGCCTCCACTCATCGACTAACATAATCCACGACGAGCATGATGTACCGAAATCCCTAACTGATAGGAAATGGGCCCATGAAATATATGCCCCAAGCATAAAAAACATCAAAAATCTTTATGTATCTTACGGGCATGGTATATTTGGGACCAATGGTTCCTCCCATTTTCTGACAGTCAGTACAACCTCGAACATACTCTGTAGCAACCTTAAACAATGTGGGCCACCATAAGCCACTCTATAAAACCTTTGTTTCCGTGTGTTTCCCCGAATGATGCCCACTAGATTATAGTTTGTGACAGTGCTCAAGTACACTAGGTGTTCCTCCTGAGGAATGCACCTTCTCCAGATACAATCTGCACCCTCGCGAAATAGGTACGGATCCTCCGACTGGTAATAATGAATCTCTGACAGAAATCTGTCTACCTTGTACTTCGACCAATATTGTGGAACTTTCTTGGAGAGAAGATATTCCACAATATCAGCAAACCATAGGAGTGAGTCCACAGACAAAATGGCTTCATCTAGACAGATTTCAGAAATAGGGATCATGTTCTACTCAAAGATCTCTGCATACGTGATACGGGAAAGGTGATCTGCCACAACATTTTTCACTCCAGGTTTATCTCGAATCTCTAAATCAAATTCCTGGAGAAGAAGGATCCATCTGATAAGGCGTGGTTTGGCATCCTTCTTTGCTTGCAAGTATTGTATGGCAGTGTGATCCGTATATACAATAACGTGGGAACCGATGAGGTAAGATTTGAACCTCTCTAGCCCAAACACAACTGCTAACATCTCCTTCTTTGTAACTGTATAATTCCATTGTACCTCATCTAGAGTCTTGCTAGCATAGCGTATAACAAATGGTATCCCATCCTTTCTCTGTCCTAAAACAGCTCCAACTGCGAAATCTGAGGCGTCCGTCATAATCTCAAAAGGAAGAGACCAATCGGGTGGCTGTAAGACAGGAGCACTAGTAACCATTTCTTTTATCTGATTGAATGCAAGGAGGACTTTCTCATCGACAACAAAATCACTCTCCTTATACAGAAGCTCAGCCAAAGGTCTGGCGATCTTTCTGAAGTCCTTTATGAATTGCCTATAGATTCCTACATGTCCCAGAAATGACCTCAACTGCTTCAAATTCTACGGTGGCTATAACTTGGAAATCACATCAATCTTAGCCGGGTCAACCTCCATACCATGAGATTACATGGCCTAATACAATTCAATTAGTCACCATAAAGTGACTCTTTTCCCATGAGAGCACTAGGTTTACCTCACAATAACGTTGAAGAACTTGGTGTAAATAAGGAAGACATGTGTCAAAACTATGCCCGTAGATCGAGAAATCGTCCATGAAGGCTTCAAGAAAATTACCCACCATGTCAACAATAACGGCCAACATACACCTTTGAAATGTAGCGGGGGTATTACACAATCCAATGGGCATCCGTTTAAAGGCGTATGTGCCAAACAGACAAGTAAAAGTAGTTTTCTCCTGATCCTCAAGAGTGATAGCAACTTGGTTGTATCCCGACTACCCATCCAAGAAGCAAAAGAACTCTTTCCCTACTAACCTCTCAATAATTTGATCAATAAAGGGCAACAGAAAGTAATCCTTCTTGGTAGCTAAGTTCAGGCGTCGATAATCTACACAGATACGCCATGAAGTAGGTACATTGGGTCAGAATCTCCTTACCACGGTCATTCTTTATGATTGTAATCCCATATTTCTTCGGGGCCATATGTAAATGGCTGACTCAATTGGAATCCAAAATGGGATATATAAAGTCAGCATCACACCATTTTCTGATCTCCTTCATGACAAGCTCTCTTAGATTTGGATTTAGATGGCGTTGACATTCACGGGAGGGTTTATAGTCATCCACTAGGTAGATATGATGCGAGCATAATGCTTGATTAATCCCACAGAGATATGATATATTCCATCTTATGGCCTTGTGGTTCTCTCAAGAACCTCTAGCACACGAGATTCTTGTTCAGCGGTCAACTGTGAGCTGAGGATAATTGGAAACATTTGGGGGGTGTAAGGAAGACATATTTCAATGTTGATGGTAAAACCTTGGGCTCAGATGGGGTCTGAATCGGCTCTACAATAACCTCTGCTACTGTACTAGTACACGGTATATGATATGTACTCTGTGGACTGTCCACCATGGCTACCAATGGCTCAGCAAGTAAAACATATGATAGATATGTAATGAATGATCTCTGCTCAGAAAGGAGGGGCTCAATAGGGTGTTCAACATTCTTATCAATTAATGGCTCAGATATCTCAGCAATAATCTCAGAAAGATGTTTCTCATATGTGCATAAATCAGGAAATTCAATGAATGGCTCAGATATATGTACCTTAGAACTCTCAGAAGGAGGTATTTCATCAGTAATCTCAGAAATGTGTGTCAAAGGAATTTCATAAGGTGCCTCTAGAAACTCAGATTTATTCTCAGAAATCATCTCAAACTGTTCATCAGCAACTATCTCATTTGGATCACCAGGGGAACTCATGTCGACTGTGCTTTCCATAGAGTCCTTTTGGGAAAGGAACTCCCTGGTATCTATAAAATCGGTGAAAAGATCTGTCTCTTTGAATTCAGCAAGAAAATCACAGTCATCTGACTCTGATATAACTTTCTCTATATCATCTGTTGCCGGTGGTCGTGATGGTCTAGGATCAGAGATCGCCTCAATTTTCACCTTGTCACTGCGAAAATGAAAGATGATCTCTCCAGTACCATAATAACCTGTTGCTTCGGTCGTTCGGAGGAATGGTCGACCTAGTATGATAGGGGTATGGAGTAACGGTGCACGTGTGTCCATATCCATGACAATAAAATCAACAGGGAATTTCATTCCATGCACCGTTACGATAACGTCATCTAAAATTCCTATTGGCCTCTTAATCGATCCATCAGCAAACTGAAGGATCATTCTGGTTGTTTTAAGAGGTCCTAACCGAAATTCAGTTAGGAAAGAGGAAGGCATGAGATTAATGGAGGAATCGCTATCGAGAAGAGTATGATCAAATTCATTATCAAAGATATGGCAACGGATGTGAGGTGCTCCCTTGTCTTTCTTTTTAGGCGGGAGGTTACTAATAGCATGAATTGTGGCCATGGTCAAGATGTGTTTCTCAATTTCCTTTCATCTGTTTTGACATGGTTGACACTTGTGTGTGCATGCCTCTTTCATTCCCTTTTTATATTGTAGGTATGTATTCCACAACCTTAAGGAGTGACATCTTTAAAAAGATGTTATGTAAGATCTCAACCACTCCAGGATCAGATAAGGCTATTTTCTAATTTTGAATTTTCTCAGATTTGAGAGCAGAAGGAAATGGCACAAAATCAGAATAAACATTCAAACATTAATTTTATTATTTAAAGTAGAATCATCTTGTATAAAAGGACAATCAGAATCAGTCTGTATGGTGTTGTCCAAACTAGGTGAAGGAAAAATAGAATCTAAAATAGAACGGGATGTTACTGCTGGTGAAGAGGAAGAATCTACGACTGGTATATTCTCCCTTGCTGACGGTGATCTACATCTGCCTGGTGAAGGTGATGGTGAAGGCGGTGAAACTCCGGACTTGGGTGCTGCTACACTGGGCCTCTCGACTGTTGGTGAAGGAGATGATGTAGAAGATGATGCTCTCTCAGTGGTTCGATCTCCCAACCCTAAATGCTGCATAGGAAGTTGCAATCTCCTACTGCTTCTGAGATGAATGGCGTCAAATAAACATGTAAAATCAAGGGCTATACCTGTCTCTGGGGTGAGTGGGCTATTGGCTACCTGCTCCTTGCGTCTGAAGTTGTTGGGGTTGGCTTTGACCTGTGCTGGAATCAGTGTCTTGGTGATGGTCAGGTCATCGATCCGCTAAGTTAGTTCGTTCATGTTCTTCATGAGCAATGCAAGTTGGTCCAATGCTGGGTTGACTGAAGGGGTCTCATGTTGCTCATTGACTGGTTGTCGCTGAGGCTGATAGTACGGAGGTTGTTGATAACCATACGGACTCTGATAATGAGGAGGAGGAGGATATTGTCCATGATATGCAGTCTGTTGCTGGTTAGGATGAGGAAAATACATATATTGTTGTTGTGGCTGGTCTTGTCTCCAGTTTTGGAACTGTGGTGGAGACTGATAGTGAGGTTAGAACTGCTGGTGATGGTACTGTTATTGTTTGCCTCTTTGAAACTGATGGGTGGGTTTCTAACCCTGATGTGAACCAAACTGACCTTGCCCTGACGGACGGGGCTAGTTTTGCTCACGGTTGAACCACATGTCGTTAACCTCCTGAATAACAAATGGAGGTAGAGACTGTTGTTCAGGAATGTAGGCTACTTCTTGTTGGTAAGGAACTATCTGGTGTGAATGTTGTTGAACCTGATCAGGTGTCTGCACGTAGTAGACATGTTGAACTGTGGATGGTCCTCAGCTACTCTGCTGGGTGGAAGAAGTCTGCTCCCTAGTAGATGTATCGATTGATGCACTCATACTGTGAACTGCACTGATCTTACTCACAAGAAGCTCCATGTGCTTTGTTATCTCATCCAGCTTATCCAGGTTCTTCATCCTCTGCTCGATCACTTGAAGCTTCTCAAGCTCCTTGGATCATTTCTCAATAAATCCACTTTGGATAGGTGGTTTCCAATGATGGTCATGTTAGCGTTGTCCGCCTTATCCACTTCATGTGATGTTGTCATATTGACAGCCTTATGGGGTACTGCATGGGAGGTGACAAGCTGCTTCTGAAAAACATGTGAAGAAAAAATAGTTGCTGAACTCTCCACCATCTCCTCAAAATTTTGATAAAGGACATCCTCGTCCTTGTTAAAGTGGCTCCTCCCACAAGCGGCATCTACCAACTTCTAATTCTCTATGCTTAAACCCTCAAAGAAATTTTGTACAAGGATGGTCTTTGCAATATCATGATGTGGGCACTTCTCCGTCAGATCTTTGAATCTTTCCCATGCCTCGTGAATAGGCTCATGGGGCATCTAGGAGAAATTAGAAATAAAGGATCGCATTTGGTTGAGTCATCCAAGTGGGTAATATTTGTTCAGAAATGCGGACCTCAACTCTTCCCAAATAGTGACAACCTTTTCTAAGTGATTCAACCAATATAAAGCTTTGTCCATCAGACTGAATGGGAAGGCGGTCATCTACACTACCTCTAATGGGATATTTGGATAGTATATTGTTCCACAAATGCGATCGAACTGCTGGAGGTATATATAAGGTTCTTCATTAATATTTCCATGGAATATTGGGATAAAAGGTAAAATAGTAGGTTTAAGCTCGAAATGCCCATGAATTGCAGGGATTTCTATCCAAGAATTTGTCTGTCATGCCCATGTATTATAAGCATCCTTTAATGTAGGCTTAGCCCCAGGTTCTATGTTAGGGTCTTCTCCTCCATTCCCACCTCCAGGGTTGTTTCTATCCTCCTCTCTTCTATCTTCTCTTTCCTGACTCAGCTTGAGAATCAGGTCTCTCAATGCGGTCTGAAAATTAGCATGCTCTCTTATATGGGCTTGAATTGACTAGATGGAGGCTAACAAGGTTTTGTTGATCTCTCTCTAATCTGACATGGTTCTCTTTCCCTTTGGTGGCATCAAACGTCTGGTGTCTGACTCTGAGAATATGCATGAGACTCGATTAGTGCTCAGAGCTGATGGAGTCTCGGATATTAATTCGAGATTAAAGCCAATATGTAATAGTGGGTTTATGGATGTCGTGAAGGGTGAAGTGAAGAAAGAGGAATATTCGGGAAGTGAGTCTCCCCGAATAGAAGGTGAACAGCTCAGGGTATAAAATGAGTTCGCAAGGTCTGAACGAGAAATACTCAGGTCTGACATCTTCGAAATCAATAGGCAGGATGCGAGAGCACGAAGGTCAATGCAAGAGTGAAAGTGATTGAAGGCGCAAATTGCATAGAAAAATCTCTATCACTAGCAATCAAACACAATACAAACCCCAGTTCACCAACTCAACGCAATGTGAAGACCGTGAAGGTTCGATCAATTATCTTGTCAATTTTTAGAGTTTGGTGAGAATACAATCTATCGGAGTGGTTAAAGCGAGCTGTTAGGATCCCAATGCTCCCAGGAGACCGTCCCAATCCCACAACTAGTTTTTCCCAACCAGTATGCGTGCGGACCGTTTACCGGCTACCTGATCTTCCCACTCTGCTAAGGAAATCTCGAACCAACTACCGGTCCCTGAAGTCCTCACTGGAGAATAACTAATCAAAAGACAGTAGTCTGAAGAGAGTTTGGGTGTGGTTCTATCCTAGTGTGTGGGTCTCTCTCTCACTGTAGATAAATCAAACAGGGAGGGGGTTACTCTCCCCAAAACAATGATTTTCCTTACGTTTATTTTAGGGTCGAGTTTTCTTTAGCAGTCCCAAATTTTAGGGAGTTATCACATGGTTAAAATATTTTCAATGAATTGCATGCCGAGTGTACAATTTCCTTTTGTTAACTTATGTGAGTGAAAACAAGGAAGGAGATCGGAAATGCCAATATGCGATTAAACACAATGATGCATGCAGGGGTTAGAGATGCGTACCTTGTAGCCAACACTCTACATGCAGGGTGATCCACGCAAAATTAAAATACAGAATACTAAACTAACCTATATGCAAGTGCAAGTGAACTGTCCTAATCAATAGCTTCTATTAACGGGCTAGAACATGTTAATTTGACTAAGTCCAATTACGCTCTATTCTATAGGCACAGAAATTCTTGTTAGGGTGTTTGGACCTAATTAATTACCTGACTCAAGCAAATTATAAAAGCAACCAATAGGTAGCTCATAGAATCCGTGTGAAACAAAGAAAAATAAGGAGATGAAAACAAAACCCTTGAGATCCCCCAAGTGCATCGGCACTTGGCAAAACAGACCACGTAATAAATGAATGTTCGTTTACAATGCTTCAAATGTTAAAAAAACTATTTTTTTTGGTCTCCTTAAATTCTTCTTCTCCTCCTCTCACGCTATCCTGCATCTCGGTGAAGAATCAAGCCGCCTCCGCGTCGCTTGGGTGCATCGGCTCTCCTAGGATCGCCTCCTTCGCTCCACGGGCCCTCGCAAGAAAAGGAAAAGAGAGAATGTGTAAGAAACACAATTATCAAATATGAACAAGAAAAATGAAATAAATGCAGTGAGTATAAACAATGAAATAATGTGGCAAAATATAAACAGATATTTACAACAAAGAATAGCAGGTCAAAAGAGAAACCTAACTACCCTCATCGTGCCTCCCAGGCAAGGGCGCTATTTTGTTGAGACAGGATTCTTCAAGTTTTTTAAATCAAGATATGAAAATAAATACACAGTGGTCGTTGCAACCCAAATATCCCGCAACAAACAAACATTTTTTTCTTCTCAAGCTACAAAATTAATTACAAGAGAATAATGAAGCAAGATAATTTTTTGCAACTTATTTACCTGTATAGCAACAGGATCGAACTCGGGGAGGCTACAATTTTCGAGGGTTATTCAAATAATTGAAAAAAATCAATTAAAAGAAACAGGGAATCCCAAATGCAAACAAATAAAAGGAACAATATGCACAAGGGAAGAAATACGCACACCACACTCTTTTTTATTTTTTAAAATAGTAAGAAATTTCCAAAAAAATATAGAGAAAATATTTTTGGGTTTTAAAAGTTTTGAAATATTTTTGGGAATTTTGTAGAATTTTCAGATGTTTTTGTGTTTTTCTAAAAATCAAATAGTCGCAAAAATGATAAACAGTGCACAACCTAGAGTAATTTGCAACTTAAAAATATTTTAAGTACCAAAAACTCATGGAGACTATTTTTATGCAAAAACATAGATAACTATCTACAAGAAGGAAGTGAAATCATGATTTTTGGATTTTTGTAGAATTTAATGTGATTTTTCTAAGATTTTTTATATTTCTTAATTTTTTAGGTTATGAAAAGAATTAATGCATGAAAATTGGACATGAATTAAAAGACAATAAATAAAACTAATCTATTTTTTGGAATTTTTTAGTAATATTCGAATTTTTAGGCTTTTTCAAATTTCAAGCAGAGAAAATGACACTATTTTCGATTTTTTAATAATATCAAATGATGATAAAATGCAATGCAAAATTTACACAATGATCAAGTACACAGCAGGAGCCTACACAAACTTTATAGAACTTTCATAGCAATAAAAACATTTATTTCAATGAAAAGAAACATGCAAAATAGAGTCTAAAAAAGAAGAACTGAAATGCAAATATTTATTGTTCTTGCATAAATAAATAACATGAAATAAACAGAGGGTAAAAAGTGCAATTTAACACGAATTTGGAGAAGGCTTCTTTGCAAATTTTTTAGAATGTCAGGGGAGAAGTTGTAATTTACTCCAAAATAATAGGTTTTCTAGCAGTTCTTCGTTCCTTCAAATGCAAGCTAAAGGGGTCGTCGCCAACCTCTGGTTCTCTAGCATATTGGCGGAGCTAGGCGATGGGCGGCGGGATGCGAGAGGCGGCGGGAGGTCGCGGTCTTTGCGCGACTGAGGAGGGTGGTGGTGGCACTACGGTCAGGCGGAGGGTGGCACTTGAGGGCTCGCTCGCGGCGAAGGGGGCTTCGCGTAGGTTTTTTTTGTGTTTTCATCACTTAATTGAATTGAATAAATAATGTTAATTTTTTTAATCTTTTGTGTGGTTATTTAAGAATAGCAAATATATACATATACTATGTACATATGGTACATTATGTACATATTTTTACCCTGGTGGACTTCTCTATTATTTAATAAATGTCTGGAACCTTAGATTACTAATTGGTGAATACCCGGCAATCCGAAACTTTTTTGAATGAGATTCAAGAGAAGAACGCGTAGAAAAAATCATAGAATTAGAAGAACTATTACTGTTGGACGAAATAATAAAGGAGTACCAAGGGACACATATACAAAAGCTTCCTATAGGACTTCACAAAGAAACGATGCAATTGGTCAAAACACACAATGAATATCATCTACATATCTTGCATTTTTCGATAAATATAATATGCTTTACTATTCTAAGTAGTTATTTTATTTTACGTAATGAAAGTTAAATAAGGAAATTAGTTTTTTTTTTATTTTTTTATTTTTATTTTAAATAATTAGTAAAAATATTTACAAATATTTACAAATACAATATGTACAAATAAATGGTAAAATTGCACAAACCCACCCCAGAAAGCCAACTTTTCAACTATAACTCAAAAAATTATGGAGTCATGGCCATTTTAAAGATAATTTAATTTAAAATACACTGGAAGTGAGTTTGATTCAATTTGAGTTCATATGGAGCCGGAATTGGTCTTTCAATTATCGCTTAATGGTTTTTTCCAAGTGTGGTTGCTTTTATTATGTACATGATTTTATTTTGCAAATATTTTTATTATTTAGAAACCATTTTTATTTATAAATTTTATTTTGAAAATTATTTAGTTTAAGGTCAATTTATATACAAATAAAATAGTGTAAATATACAAATATTTACAACACATATTTTTTTAGATTTTCTGATTAAGGGCTCTATTTCCCCCTACTTTATTCCTGGTCGATCAGGTCAAGTCTTGACCTTCTCTCAGGGTTCGGGTCAGCTTGTATCTATTACATATATGCAATCTTTTTTTTATTTTCTTTATTTTTCCGTTCTTTTTTTGTTTTTGGAGATGGCATGCCCCAACATGATACCCTCCTTAACCATAAAATGACTTTTATCCCATGAGAGTACCAAATTCACCTCTCTACACCTCTGAAGGACTCGGTCCAGGTGCGCTAAACAAGAATCAAATGAATCACCATTGACGAAGAAGTCATCCATGAAAACCTTCAGGAAATCCCCTACCATTTTAGCAAACACGACAATCATGCACCGTTGAAAAGTACCTAAGGCATTGCATAGCCCAAAAGGCATGCACATGATTGCGTATGTGCCGAAAGGACATGTAAAATTGGCCTTTTCCTGGTCTTCAAGGGCAATGGCTACTTGATTGTAGCTTGAGTACCCATCAAGAAAACAGAATAACTCTTTCCCCGCTAATCTCTCCAAAAAATATTATCGATAAAAGATAAGGGAAAGTGATCTTTCTTGGTCGCAACATTTAGGCATTTGTAATTAACACAGACGTACCACACCGTGGGTACTCGTGTCGCGATCTCCACTCCCTCGGTAACCATCTGAATTCCTGACTTCTTTGGGACAACATGCAAAGGAGCCACCCATTTGGAGTCAGAGATTGGATAGACGAAAGCCACTCCATACCACTTCTCAATCCGTTTCTTAACTACTTCCCGTAGATTTGGATTAAGTCTCCTCTTGAACTCGTAGGAAGGTTTAGCATCATCCCCAATATATATATATATATATATATATATGGTGTGGACAGAGTGTGGGGTTAATACCCACGAGATTCGACATTGTCCATTCTAAAGCCTTGCGGTTCTTTTCTAATACTTCTAACAACCTAATCTCCTACTCTACAGTCACCCTAGAGCTAATAATGATAGGAAGCACGTTCTTTGGTCTCACAAGAAAGGAATACTTAAATATAGGAGGTAATGGCTTCTACTCTTGCAAAGAAGAATCATTAGGAACATGAGGTTGAACGGCCACTGAACCTGGATCTATGTTGCATAGTGGAGATGAATTATCTGTAATGCTTTCCACCAACTGTATTGAAGAACAAGGAGTCGGATCACCAAATAAGAATGGTAGTTGAGCTAAAGTTGCATCCGACTCATCATCTAATTCCCTTGATTGTTCCGAAGGAAAAGGAACCGACAAATCCAAAGGGACTTCTACGTCATTAAAGGAATAGGGAGATGCAAATCTTAAGAACACTCACAACATCCCGTAAACTGCTCACATACACTGTCCTCTCCAGATGATAGGGTCTCGCCCTGTACTGTCGGGTTCTGACTCCAAACTCCAACTGTGCTAACTATTTTGCAGTTTGCCTCTAAATATGAAGAGAAATATGCGCCAGACTCTAAATCAGGTCGCTACTATTTCGTCTGCTTCATCTGTAGTTCCACTTCTCCGCCTGGAGAATAAAACTTCATCATCCATGTCTGATAATCAAATAAAGCTCCAATGATCTTAAGAAAAGGTCTCCCGAGGATAATCTGTGACTCTCTTTAATGATTGGGGATGTCCATATCAAGGACAAAGAAGTCCACCTTGTCGGCTTGCCCTTCAATCGAGATAATGACATCTTTGATCTCACCCTTAGCCTTTTTCATTGACTTATCCGCAAACTGAAGTAAAGCTCTAGATTCGCGTAAAGGTCTCAACTTCAATCTCTCATGCAAGGCAAAGGGTAACAAATTGATCGAAGATCCATTGTCTAGCAGAGTGCATTCAAATACGATGTCGTCGATGTGACTCACCACATAATGTGGACCTAAATCTCTCTTCTTCTTTGGTAATTGTTAGTTCTTGAGACAAAATGTAGTGGCAACTGAGAAAACATGTGTCTTGACATAACTATTCGGTTTCTTCCGGCTAACTCTACTATGTGTGCATCTCACCTTCAAGTATTCCTGAAATGCGGGATGACTATACACATACTCATCAAATGGTACCTTAACCACAGTGTTATCTCTACAAAAGTGTACCATTTCGAGATCATCTTTTTGAATCTTATTCACGATGTGCTTTCCAACCATAAGAGCATAGGGGAAAGGGATAGATATAGAGGAATGTGAAGACTCAAAAACATAAACAGAAACATGCACTTTATTATTCTAAGAAACTAAGTTTTTCACAACTGAATGTTTTACATTTATTTTGAAATATAAAAGTGAATAATCTACTACAGGTTGGGGAACGTGTGATGAATGTGCATTCTACTCAACCGAAGGTACAAGGTCCTCTGTAGACTCTGAATCTGATGCATGATGTGCTTCTCTCGTACTCCTCCTCATTCTCCTTCTAGAAGTCTTTGCTTGATGATGATCATTACTGTGAAGATGCCTGGCTTCATCGTCATATGAAGTATCCTCGGGCAGAGCCTCAAAATCGATCCTCTCCATGTCCCTTGCCCGATCAGGTACAACCATTATATGTTCGCTCCTAAGAGACATATGATTAACACAATCAAACGGAAAGATCTCATGCTCAAATTTGTGAATATATGAGTAGTATACTTGATCAAAAGAAATGTTGTTGCTGCTGAGTCTTGTTCAGGTTGTCGGGATTAGCCTGAACCAGGGCGAGAATCGATGTAGAAGGAGCAATGCACTCATCGTGTAAACAGAAAAGACGGTTGAGATCAACCCTCAAATCATGTACCTCATTCCTGTAGGAACACAACTCCTCAAGAATTTGCCTCTGCAAAATCAATGGGACTTGAAGATGAATGCTGCTATTGTGAAGAAGGTAATGAAGAACGTGAAGATTGGACCTAATGGCCTTGGAACTGTTGATGTTGAGTATGATGCTGAACATTTGGGCCCTACTAGCCCACTTGGTACATCTCTTGATAGACGTATTGCTACTGCCTCGATAGCCTGAGAAGGAATCGCTCCATAGCTCTGTGGTGTTGGAAGAGATGTAGAAGTAAATGATGTGTTGTAGAAGGTCTGGGGATGATGGTAGGAGAAACGGTCACCAGAACTCCCCTGCCTGGCAAAGTCATTGGTGTACCAGACATCATTTAACTCCCACACCTATGAAGGCTCCTCATAAACTGTATCCACAGAAGGTGGTTGCTGCTGACAAGAATGTGCTAAAGGTTGGTCCTTTACCCATGGCTGGGATGGCCCTGACATATGTTGCTCCTGAATATGGTGAACACAACATACGAGAGATATAGATGTAGTCACGGCAGGTACCCTCATCTTGGATACCTTCTTAGAAAGCTCCGCCATCTGCTTAGGTAGTTTGGATAAGTTACTGTCCAACTTACCCATCCACCTCTGATCCTCTCAACCATTGTAAGTTTGTCTGCTATAATGCCCATGTCAAAAGGATCCACTATAACCTTCACTCTCCCACTTGATAAGCATGGTAAGGGGGGCTCTAACTGAGCTCTACTCACAGCATGTGCTCTACTCGTCTCGGCCATACGCTCGAACACCTTCCAGATGGTGTCTGTACCTCATGAAGTATAGCTGCCTCCACAAACAGCACTAACTAAACCCTACATCTCAAGGTGTAGATCGCAATAAATAGATTGAACCAAGATGTTAGGCTCCAATTCATGGCAAGGACACTTCTATAAGAGATATTTAAATCTCTCCCATATATCACAGAAAGCTTCATTGAGAAATTGGGAGAAACTCTTGATGTGTGAGCGCATCAAATTAGTTCTACTCAAAGGGTAGAACTTCTTCAAAAAGAGGTCCTTAAACTGCACAAAGGTAGTTATAACTACCCTCAGGTGCTTCATCCAGTAATCATCCTTATCCTTTAAGTTAAAAGGAAGAGCTTTGAGATTAATGTAGTCTTGGCTAACTCTAGGATACCAAAGGTTAGTGCAGACCAACTCAAAGTCCCTAAGGAATGCATATGGCTCCTTGTGTGCATATCCATGAAAATGAGATAACAAACTCATGAACTGCAGTTTCAACTCATATTCTACTTTGGGCTCAACTGGTCTCAACCAGTTGGTCATCTTATGCCCAGGGTTGTATGCCGTATCCATAAGTGCATCTCTACCCAACTGTAGCTGGCCAAGTTGTTCTCTCATAAGTTCTTGGTTATGCTCAGATTCTTCTAGCCTAGCTAGTATTGCATGCATTAGGTCCTCTCATTCTTCCTCCTCCCCATTATGTTTCTTAGAAGGAATCTTAATTGTGTCTTCATCACATTCATCAAACAAAAGATTGGAGTGAGATCTAGATGAAGATAACGAAATCAAATCTATCTCACCAAGGCAATGATCTTTCTTAGTGAGTAAAGAAGAAAGACATGGGTTGGTTGGGATGTAACCATCCCCAAGGAGTGAATCATGATACACTAGTTCGAAACAAGGGTTATTTCTAAACCGGGATGGTCCAATTAAAAAGAAGAAGGGGATTGGACCTGCAAATACATAATATTTCAGCAGTTCAGTGACAAGTTCGCAAAGTTCGAGTAAAAATCCGACCAATTATGCATCTTCGAGTTTCAAAAAGATATGATGATGGAGCACGCTCGATACAAAAAAGATCCTAATACTACTGGGCATGTGAATGTGCAGAGTTACTCACACAAAGCAATCAAAACAAACCCCTTTGAATTGATTTACCAACTCAACGCAGAAGGCCAAGGATGATGACCTTATTATCTTATCAATTTTAGTTCAATGGTTCAAAACAATCTTATGCAATCTCACATGTGTAGTCACCTAAGGTATTTCAAGTTCAAGCCAGTGGAACACACCAACAAGAAATAAGACTACTTCTTCCAATGGTCGGAGGCAAGTGCTTGCAGGAATAATAGGACCCTAAAAGTGAGTCCAAGTGCTTAGGGCACAAGTCCAAGGATTTTTAGCTCTATTCCTTTGGGGCTACGTCCTCACCCACTCTGCCTAGGGATAGTACTTGCAAACAATGATGGTTTTACTGCCTGTAATACAAGGTTGATTTTATTACAAATTAAATAAGGTCAAATTACATCAATTCAATCCTAATATTAAGAGATTAGGTTATCACTTGAATTAACGTGAGCACACAATCAACGTCTACCGCACAGTCCATTTTTTCTTTTAATCCTAAGATTCAAAAATTGAAGAGGTCGGAAATCAGAATGCAGTGGAAAACTATGACGAATGGTGTCATTTAGAGATACTTACAGTTCTTCCCAGTACTCTCCATATGGATGCATAGACTGCATATAGAAAGCTATCTAAATGATGCAAGTCGAAAAATCGCACCGAAGCAGAAGTTCTATTAACGGTGAAGAAATCCATTTATTTTTTACTGAATAGAACGTATGCTAAGTGTGTCTATGAATCTCCTAAGATTTTTGCAATTGTGAATCTTATGAGATCAAGCGATGTGTCCTAAATTATGATTTAGATCAAGTAAAAATGACTATGATATGTCTATTTGGCGTAGTGTGTTGACCTAAAATCGCCATTCAATCGAGAACCACTCTCGACACAACCACACACAATGAAGAATAAATAAACATGTCATTAATTATACACGCGAGATCTCAATCAAGAATCTTTGTAAATAGGTAATCAAGATTACAAATAAATTACAACACAACACTTGAACTTAATTAATTAAGGTAGTCTCTCTAATATATTGCTCCGTGGACTCTCCAGCAAGAAACTTCAAGCTCCTCGCCTCTACTATTTTCCGAAAGTAGTCGGCTGGCCAGCAACAAAATAATATTGATGAGATAATTCTTGAGAGAATGACAATATTTAATTTTAGCAACAACGACAAATCACAAGATAAACAGAATAAATACTTCAATAAAATAGGCTCAACACAATTAATCTACAAATCACTAAGTATATATTTAACGATAATAATAATCACAAAATGTGTCTTGTCCCCAATAATGGTGCCATCTGATAAACTCGCTAAATACGTGTGATAAAAAGTACTCGTTATAATACGAGATCTTAGCGAACTACACAGAACTAGGTCAAATGTCTCTGTGAAAGGGCATAGCTTTTATTTATAAACTTGTGAAGTCCAGGGTCAAACATAAGGACACGAGCAATTTATGATTGGTCATTAAGTATTAAATATTTATGATGGCGATATAGAGGCTAATAATATCGAGCATATAAATCACACAAAATGAATGCAAAATTTAAAACATTTTTTATGCTTTTTAATTTAAGTTAAAAAATAATGCAAAGACACTACACACTAATCCACAATACAACAAAAGCTCATGAATGTTATCATTGAAACTTTTAATCAATGTTAAGTAATCCAAAAATCAAGATAAAGAGGTCTCAATTCATAAATTTTAATTAAAGCTTGATTTACATATGTGCAATAGCAAGATGACTCCCAATTATTCAATTCATGATAACTAATCAGGAATAAAGAAATTAATCAATAAATTCATAAATTCAATCTATTAAATAATGCACAATATACCAATTTTGATTCAAACATGGAGTCAAATACTTAATAAAGTCCCTAACAATGAATGCATGAAATAAGCATCAAATGATTTATCCAAGCATGCCAACAAATAGAAAATTAAACCATCTTTCTAATGAGACCAATTTCACTTATATAAGAGTTATATATAAAAAGTTATTTATATTTTAATACAATGGCATAATTGAAATAAAAACATAGGGTTTTTTATCACAAATAGGTCCAAAATCGGACTTAAATGTAATTCGCAAAGTCGTACGGGCTAGTATGCAACTATTACAAAAGACAGAAGAATACAACTACAAATAGCAAAATATTCAAGACTTATCTGCAAAATCTCCAAAAGTCATGCACTCTGCACACGCTTGCTAAGGATTGTATTGCAATATTGGAGACGTGCAAGGTCTTTGCTGCAAAAATCCTAGGTCATGCGCATTCTACACATGACTTCACCAAGGTCCAGAGGAAAGCTTGGTGATGGCGTGTCAACAGCTCGCTAGCTCGGCTTAGGTTCGGGTGCAACGGAGCTTAGGCTTGTTGCAAGGCTCGACAGAAGACGTGGATTCAATTAAGATGTTGGATCTCACCCAATTTGGCGAGATCAATTGCACATGTGCTTCCTTCTTGATTCAACTCCTCCGCAAGAGGCGGAGAACGGGTTGCGCTCCGGCAATGATTGATTTGCTCCATCGCTCTTCTTCTGGCCTTCTGAAGATTGAGAATCCTTCACGAAGACCTCACGAACATGCTCGTACGCTGAGGAAGTGTCGGATCACCCTCTAATAAAAGCTCGATGAAGTGTGATCGGAGATGATGACTGCGAATACATAAAGGTCGAAGTTTTTGATCATTTACGCTCTTTCCTACCTGCAGTGTTAGAGGAGCACTATCCAAAGCATAGTGAAGTGTTTGCATGTATTAGTTAGTGGAATGGAGGGCTGTTGATGATGGACTGAGTCTCAGATGGATCTTTCTTGATGAAGAAGAAGGAGATGAATCAGAGTGAAACGATCAATGAAGAAGCGAGGAGATCTAACTAGGTAGTACGCGTGAAAGATGAATTGATGGTGAAGGATTCTATTATCTCATATTAGAGATAACTCGTAAAACTCAATGGAATAATTTGTTGAAAACACAAAGAAAATAATAGCTACTCACCTGGAGTTATGGAGGATGGAATCGATGGAAGAATTTGGTGATGAATCTTGGCTGCGAGAAGCGTTAAGAAATTCTCAAGTCTTCGTTTAACAATGTGGGCACACCTTGAAACTCAAGCAGCATCAAATGAACTGATGCAACACGAGTGAGCCCTCATGGATCTCAACAGCATCGAAATCCATTGTAGCACGTCCTTTGTCTCGATCTCTATCACAGAAAGGGAGTAGGAGGCTCGGAGTTAGCGCACGGAATGGTGGATCCAGGTTATAGAGGTTGTAGGAGGGTTTTTGTTTAGAAGGAGTTTATGGGAGTTGTGAACTCAAATGATGGTTTCAACTACCACCAATGATGGGAACAGATGTTACTAATTGTTGTGGAGATTAGTGTGAGGGTTAGGGAATTTAGGCGAAGGGTCTCGAGGTTGCAGTTGGTCGGGAGGTGGTCGGAGGAAGTTAGGAAAAATTGGTGAAGTTTGATGGTTGAGACAAGGAGGGGCAACTGCTAGAGGAAGACGACACACAGCAGTCGTTGGATCAAGCAATCCAACAGCTGCCGAAGAGGTGCTAGGGTATGAGTTAGATCAGATCAGTTGATCCGATCCAATGGACGAGAATGAGGCGTGAGCGTGTGTCTTGGATTAGGTTTGATCACAGATCAGACAGCCATGGTTGTGGAAGGAATGGATTGATCATGATCATTGATCAACCTCGATCAGATGGCAGAAAAATTGAACGGGTGGTAGACCGAGGACATGCCACATGGTGGCCATCTGAGAAGCCACATGGCCCGATAAAAATTAAGAGAAATAGGAAAACCAAAGATAATTAGAAAAAAAGAGTTAGGAGTTGAATTTGAAAAGGTGGTGAACATGAAAGTTGTAGATCTCGATGAAATCTATAACTTTTATGTAAAAGTCAAGGAGAAATATGGTCATATATACATAGCTAAAAATTTAAAAAATACTTAAATAATGAAATCGTTTTCTTTTTAATTTATTTTCTCATTTTTTGGATGTTTACTTTATGTTTTAGGTTAAATAAATAATGCACAATATTATTCTAATTTTTATTTAATTTTTTAATGAGAAATAAATACATAAAATAATATAATAATAATAGGGTTATATAATATATATTAGATAGGGTCAATTATTTACAACACACAAATTATTAGTTAGTGTTAATAGTCAATGAATCTTGATGAATAACTTGAGTTAGAGAGATAATACTATAAAATAATGTAGATAAATCTGGGACTTATCAGTGGGGCGATGATGGGTCATCGTCGAAGGAGCTTCAGAACTGAGGAGCCTCGATAACTCTGACCATTGAAGCAAAGAAGCCCTGTAAAGGTTAGAATCCAACACACAAGCACAGGGAGGTTATCTAAAGTAGATCTGGGAGACTGGAGAGTTGACGAGTGTGAAATGGAGATGGAGCACTATGGGTTCTTTGTCAAGCAGGTGAAGAACATCAGTCGAAGGAGATGGAGTGATCTGTAGATGGATCATGAGATATGTGGTTTGCGCGAAGATTGTGGGTTTATTATGAAGGTGTGGAGTCATTTTGATCAAAATTTGAGTGTGCATGTTCAAATAAGGTTTGATTGGATAAATGATGAAGAGAAGAAAGAGGATCTTACCTGGGAATCGAGGTGACACAATGAGGATGAAGAAGGTGATGAAGAACATGCCTGTGGTGGAGAAAACTACTATGGTCGTCGCTTGAAGCTCCTGGGCTTGAGAAGCTAAGATCAATCAGAACCTCAAGGTCTACAACTTGGCGGAGTGACCAAGGATCACGCCTAAGAGGTGCCTCGGTCATCGCTCACAAATCCTCGCTCTCTTTGTCACTAAAGCAGGAGTTGTGTTGGGAGGTTTTCTCATGTGAAAAGGTTGATCAATTGGATGGTTGTAAGAGGGGGAGTTTTGTGTGGCGGATTTGGGTGGTTTACGCTGGTTATTAGGGTGGTTTCAACCGCTACGAAGATGGTCACGTGAAGACAATGATGATAGATGAAGGTTACGTGATGGAGAGTGGTGTCGGAGCTGTAGGTTGGTTTTGAGACCAAACGATTTGGGCGTGTGAGGAGGGAGATGGTTATCGGAGAAGTGAGGCTCTCATGAAGGAATGCAACGATTTGAGGGAGCAGTTGGGAGGTAGGAGATGAACGAATGAGAAAAGGAAGATTAGAGCTGTCTGATCATACCTATCAGATGGCCCTAAATGCGTGTGGGGGCCAAAGAAAGGTCGGTGATGTGCCTTGATGAGATAGGACTACGTGGGAAAATAAAGAAAATAATGTAAAATAAAAAATAAATAGTTAAGATCTTCAAATGAAAAATTATCTGAATAAAAGTTGTAGATATTGCTTCTATGTAGATCTTAGAATGAAAATAGGTTATATGTACATGGATAATTTATTGTAAGTATTTTTATTGGTATAAAATACTTATTTTATTTTTTTTCCTTTTTTGTATTTTTGATTTATGAGTAATGTTAAATATAATATATACATTATTAATCTAATTTTCATTTGATTTTTAATAATAAGATAACACATAAATTAATAGACATTTATAATACATTTTTTTATGTACAATAATTAAGGTTAATTAATTACAAAGGGTTAGTTGTTAATTTGAGTTAATTAATTATAGTTGAATTGAATTATTTAAGCTAGAAGGATAATAAATGAAAATAAAGATGATAAATCAGGGATTTATCAGTGAGTCGTATATGAGAATCAAAAGTCGATCTAAAAAGAACATTTCTAGTAATTACTCGTTGAGTTCAACCTTGGGACTTGGCCAAGTAAAATGACATAAACTTCATTTATAAAATATTATTTGTTTTAATCAGAGATTTCTTTATATTAACGATGACTTAATTCCTTGAGTTTAACATATGTGAAAAAACTCTCTTCATGTACTAAATATTAACCACTAGTGCAAAAACAGGTAGAAAAAGGGTGTACAAGAGCACTAAAAGGGTAATCACACACTTAGTACAGAACGGGGCCCCATAATGCATGCATCATCTCACACTGTCACACATCTAATGGGTTGATTCAATATTTAGTTATTTGATCACAAGTATAAAACCATTACGAACAACCCAAGTCCACTAACCATTCGTGAATGTCCACAATGGTGTAGGGAACGAGTCGAGGCACCAACTGAAAAAAACCATGTACAATGTCATTGGGTAAGAGTCTCCAAAGCTATCACTATTCTTCCCAAGACATAGGGAAGCAAACTAGCGATCTCTCTCTCTATATATATATATATAGAGAGAGAGAGAGGGGAAAGGGAGCTTACTTTGTAAAGTAGGTAACTTACCTACTTCACATTTCATTTTTTTGCAAACTTTTTTATTTTTTTTTAAAATGACACCATGGGTTTTCATAATTATATCCCTCTAATATGTGATGAACCTCAGTTTCATCATCTTTATTTTCTATAATTAACCCCCTTGCTTAAAGTTTTTTCAATAAAACCCAGTTAATGTTTTGTAATTAACAGAGTCCTAAATAAATTAAAAATCACAAAAAATGACAAAACAAAAATTCATGGTATTTTTAGACTTAAAAATACCCTCAAAAATAATTCGGGTCTTTGTTTGATCTCATTTCCTGTTTTGGTCAACATGAAACTTGTAAATCTCATCAAGATCTACAACTTTCATGTTTTACGTTTTCTCAAATTCGACCTATTAAGCCTTCAAAAATCAAAAATACCATCAGAATAATCTGATTGGGCCACGTGGCCCGTTCTGGGTGAGCCACGTGGCCCGCGCCCCTTGTCTTTTCTGCATCCATCGCCAGCCATCGGATCACCTTTCTGATCCAACGGCCAGAGCACGTCCACGCCTGCTATTCTCCACTACCGTTTGATCTAACCCTTGGCCCATCGATCACCGCACGTTAGCGCCTAAGCCAGAAGTCGCCACATGTCACGTGGAGGGCCACTCGATCCCACTCTTGATCAGCCATCTCCACCATCCATTACGGACGGGTCCTCCACCATCCAATCGAATCCTGGGGTCCATCTGAGCCGTCCTTAAGCGCCGAGCCCGTAGCTCGACACGTGGCATGCTCTGCAGCCCTCGATCACTTCACCCCGGTCCTGATCTGAGCCACTCAATTCGCTATCTATTCCTAACCGCTCAATCAGCCCTGACTTCTGATCATCACCGTCCTTTAGCGCCCCCCCTCTCGATCCGACACGTGGCACAATCGATACCCTTCGATTCGCATCGCCCAGACTAAATCCCAATCACATCTTAGCACCCTTCTCTCAGCCGTTGGATCGCAAGATCCAACGGCTGAGGCTTCGTCTTCCTCCTCCCGCATCCTTAGCCCGAGCTCCCCGCTTCGCAGACCTCCTCCATCCTTCCATTTTTAGCCAGAGCCCTGGTCATCCTCGCCATGCTCTAACCACACCACGTCTGAGCCCATTCCTCCATGATTCTCGCGAACCTCCCACAAACTACGTCCACCTCTCCAGTCGTCCCACATCTCCTCGAATATTTTTATGTATTATTTTGATGCTCTTACTAATGGCGTATTAAATTTCTTATTCTGGACACTTGAATTTTTATGTATTATTTTGTTAAGCCTTGTGTCCTGTATGCCTTGTTCAACCTTCAAATCAAGTAGGTCTTCCTAATTAAACCTGAAATTGATGTCTCTTAATGTGGCTCATCATTCTGATCTAGGGCATATTTTCTGCATGATTAATATATAAAAAATGCATGTTTTATTTTAATGCTCTGTTGTGTCCCCTTGTCCTTCATGCATAATTTGACCTATAGTGTCTCTCATTCAACACTTAGTTAAATAAATAAAACTCCGATTAATACGAGAGAAGCGCGTGTCCCTGAGTTCGACCTTGGTTTCTTGCCAAGTAAAATAAAAAATATATACGACCATCTCATTTTGATATTTGCATATCTAAATGAGATGGTCTTTGACGAGTCCATCTCGGCCCGGCTGCGATGACATTATCAAGTGCTAAAAACACTTTCTTAAAGGGCCGATTTTGCGACTCGTCAAATGGCGCCGTTGCCGGGGACACGGCTCATTTCTTATATTTTTTTGGATTTTTGTTTGTTTAATTTTGTGTTTCTTTTTATAGGTCAAATGACCACATATTTTGCATATAAAATTTTTTTTCTTTCTTATTTGATATCTAACCATTGTTTTTGTGGCAGGGCCCTTGATGGATCAAGGAAGTGAAGAGTAGGATACTCCCCGCTGCGAGGAGCCGCAGAAGCATGCTTGGAGCCGATAAGAAAGAAAAGAAAAATGTGTCGTATTTTATTTTTTATAATAAACTCGTCTTTTCAGCGGTCTTCGATCGAAGACTCGCGTGTATAATCGAACGAATGTGGTTGTGTGGGGATCGTCCCCACTTGAGTGTCGACCTAGGACTAGGCATGCGGCTCTCCGAGCTCATTTTATTTTTCATATTTTTACGTGCTTGATCGTAGGTAGGACACACTAAACTATATACGCACCTAATCTCGCATCACTTAGCTAAAATTAATAAAAATTATCCCTGCTAATAGATGCATGATTAGGTGCGGCTTTTTCGACTTGCATACATGTTTAATTTGGTTTTTCAAAACGACCCCAAATTTTTCATGGATTTATCGTAAAATCACTGCATGATTTATTGCTTAGCCTAAATCGTGTTTTTTTTTCATCGAATACATGTTTTTCTCAGCTTTCATTGATCACCTAGGATTAATGGAAAATGAAATGAACGGTAGACGATGATTTTCTGATTGATGTGCTAACCTTAATTCAGTGATAATTCAAAATAAAATTGGGACTGTTAATTGCAAGTCAACCAAAAATGGAGTAAAATTCGATTTTGGGAGAGCAACACCCACGCATACGCCTTGATTCTCATTTCACATTTTCTTCGCGTAAATATCTAAGGCTTTATCACCAATAAAACTGACAAGATAATAAACCAACTTCGGTTGGTTTCATGTGTGAGTTGGTGAAACTAAGGGTTTTTGCTTGCTTGAATTGAGCCATGTTTGCTACACAACCCTAAAAACCTTAGTCACTCCATTTCATTCAACCGCTCACTTGTAAATCCATTCCTCTTCTTCGTTCACCTTGGGTCCCTTCCAACATCAATTCCCATCTTTATACTTAGGCTAATCTCAGCCTAAGTATAGGGGGGACCCAAGTCCCCGTGATTTTCTCTACTCCTCTTTTCTTACCTTTATACTTAGGTTATTTCTAACCTAAGTATAGGGGGAGCCCCTCTTAGCTCCCGTATATTCCTATATACTTAAATGGACCTATGTACTTGTAACATCTAGTGCTATGAGGACATAGCAAAGTTTAAGTATAGGGGGGTATACCGTATATACCGTATACTTACTTTAGCTATAATCTGAAAAATTTGAAAAATTTAAAACTTTTTGGCTAAGGTAAAATTCGTTGGACTAAGAGAACTCAAATGATTTCGCGGCTTTTAGATATTATGTTACGCTATTTTTATAAAAATATTTTCGAAAATGATTTTTGAAAATGTTTTGAAAAACTTTTTATTTTGTGTGACATGGTTTTGAAAAATCGCCATCTCTTTTCAAGGAAAGTTGAGTCTAACATGTGTTTTAACTTTATTAAAATCCATAAAAATGAGAATCCTAAAAACCCTTTAGGAGCCGTTAGTGACTACTAAGCCCAATTAAGTAAGCCGCGTTCAGTGAGGGTTCGCCCTTAGCAGATTGGATGGTTTAGAGGACATCGCGCAAGGCCACGTCCTCAAGCAACGGGCTTCGGCCTGTACTTACATCCATACTGGCTGAATTGCAGATGCTCAATTGAGTTTAGGAAGTTCTAATATCTCTTGAAGTTCCAAAAAAATGTGTCTTGTTTTTGAATGAAGAAGTTGGATTAGTCCTCTACACTTACACTTTCACCCAGGATCTGAATTGGTCAAGAAAACTTAGCTTTTTGAGGTCTTTGAAATTTTAGGTTAACCAGCCTTAGCCATCAGGGTCTTAGACTTAATCATCTACATTTCACTAAGTTTCTAGATTTGCATGCTATATTCCATGCTTAGTCTCAGACAGAAGGAATATGATCAGCACATCACATGCACGACTGCGGTTTTTGATGAGATGAGTTGATTTTTCACCTGAGGGATTGGGATGAGGAAGTCGAGTTTGGATTTGATCTAATGATGCTCGAGGATGGAATAAAATCTTTGGAGGCTTCAGGAAACCTGAGTGTCAGCAATATTAGCCAGTATGAGAACTTGGTTCTTATACTAATCTCTTGTTATTAACCTAAGTGCCTGGGTGTGAAAAATAAATAAAAAATTGTTGATCAGTGTGCGCCAACTCTTGGTAAAAGCAGTGGAGCTAGCCACAAATTATACAAGTCAATGAAAATCAAAGAAAATCTCTCATTTCACAAAGTTACATATCAAAGAGCTTCCACCAAAGGCGAGCGCTCCCAAACTTTTCAAAGTGTCCACTTGGACCACCGCTATTAGGACCAGGAGTCGGGCTTGCACCAAAAAAGGGCTCTGCATCGTAAATGCTACAAGTCTGGGTGTCGAAGGTATGATAGGTACTCAAAAGAGACACACCCCGGTGTACTCCCAGGAAAACAAGTGCAGACGGCTCCAACTTCTCTTGACGGACGCACTGATCAACACCAAAAAAGTGTTGCGTACAAAGGCACTAGAGAGAATCATTGTTCCAATGAGAGGGAGAGAAGAATTGACACAATCCCATGCCCTCCATTTCTAGCATGTCATCTACATTTTCTAAGTCTGACAACTAAAGAGACGGTGGACTGAATGCAAGATTTGATTTATTCCCTAGTGCTGAGGATTGGGTCCTTAGGAGATTTTTCTCGGACCAAGATTTTGGGTGACGAATTGACTCTACTCTCAAAAATGCAGTCAACACTAAACTTCATATCCTTTAGCTTATATGTACATCAGAGAGAGTCTAGAGAAGTAGAGGAATTGGAAGCCTCTTGATTAAGGCTGGGTTGAACTCTAGAATTTTGGATCTTTAAAGTCAAGTCAACTTGATCAGATTGGATCCTGTATTCACATGCACAAGGGGGTTAATTCAACTTAGTCATTCTTTTTGATGCTCGAGGACGAGCATAGTTTAAGTATAGGGGGTGATGAACCTCAGTTTCATCATCTTTATTTTCTATAATTAACCCCCTTGCTTAAAGTTTTGTCAATAAAACTCAGTTAATGTTTTGTAATTAACAGAGTCCTAAATAAATTAAAAATCACAAAAAAATGACAAAACAAAAAATCGTGGTATTTTTAGACTTAAAAATACCCTCAAAAATATTTCGGGTCTTTGTTTGATCTCATTTCCTATTTTGGTCAACATGAAACTTGTAGATATCATCAAGATCTACAACTTTCATGTTTTACGTTTTCTCAAATTCGACCTATTAAGCCTTCAAAAATCAAAAATACCATCAGAATAATCTGATTGGGCCATGTGGCCCGTTCTGGGTGAGCCACGTGGCCCGCACCCCTTGTCTTTTCCGCATCCATCGCCAGCCATCGGATCACCTTTCTGATCCAATGGCCAGAGCACGTCCACGCCTGCTATTCTCCACTACCGTTTGATCTAACCCTTGGCCCATCGATCACCGTACGTTAGCGCCTAAGCCAGAAGTCGCCACATGTCACGTGGAGGGCCACTCGATCCCACTCTTGATCAGCCATCTCCACCATCCATTACGGACGGGTCCTCCACCATCCGATCGAATCCTGGGGTCCATCTGAGCCGTCCTTAAGCGCCGAGCCCGTAGCTCGACACGTGGCGTGCTCTGCAGCCCTCGATCACTTCACCCCGGTCCTGATCTGAGCCACTCAATTCGCTATCTATTCCTAACCGCTCGATCAGCCCTAACTTCTGATCATCACCGTCCTTTAGCGCCCCCCTCTCGATCCGACACGTGGCACAATCGATACCCTTCGATTCGCATCACCCAGACTAAATCCCCACCACATCTTAGCACCCTTCTCTCAGCCGTTGGATCGCAAGATCCAACGGCAAAGGCTTCGTCTTCCTCCTCCCGCATCCTTATCCCGAGCTCCCCGCTTCGCAGACCTCCTCCATCCTTCCATTTTTAGCCAGAGCCCTGGTCATCCTCGCCATGCTCTAACCACACCACGTCCGAGCCCATTCCTCCATGATTCTCGCGAACCTCCCACAAACTCCGTCCACCTCTCCAGTCGTCCCACATCTCCTCGAATATCTCGGCTCCCCACCACCTGGACCACCGAACCTTCCTTTAAAAGCGTCGCCTCCCCCATCGATCCACATTATCCACCAACCGAGGGGCTGAGGCCCAGCCATCCATCTCCTCCCTGTGACAGGGGGAGGAGCTCGGATCGAGCTATGACGACCCCAAATGCCCCGGTGAGATCTGTAGCTGCCCGCTGCGTCGCGGAGGCTCAAAGCCCCGCTCGAGCTCCGAGGAGTAGCCGACCTCGACGTGCGACGACCAGGGCATCTTCTCCGATGCCCAGCCCAGGCTCCCACTCCGCCCAACCTCCGGTAGGTCTTCTTCTTCCTCTGCATTTCGTCTTAATTTTCCTTAATTAATTAGGCCTCGCCACTCTTCCTCGCCCTTCACCGATCACCTCTCTAGATCCACCGCGCATCCTTCAACTTCGCCAGCCATTCCGATCACCCCCTTCCTCCGTCGCGACCTCCTTCGCACCAAGCTTCCTCCTCTGCCGGAGGCGGAGGAGGACCCACTAAGGGCTTCGCCTTCTTCGCTCCACAAGATCCCTCCGTCCACCTCATCTCGCACGCACGCACGCCTTAACCCCCTTGCAGGTCAACCAGCACCAATGGCCGGACCTTGGGCGGAGCCAGGTTCTAGAGCTCCGCCTCCGGCAATCAGGCGTCGATGGCGCACTCCAGATGTGTCTGCAGCTTCTCCGACATCGGAGCTTCATCGACAGATCTTCAGAGCCAGCCCCCGAGCTTCACCAAGCGCGGCGAGGCGCGGCGGAGCTCCAGGCCTCACGCCGGAGCTCCAATAGCGCCGCCAGCCATCGAGGAGGAAGGAGGAGCAGCCACCGTTGGATCTCGCCCCACGGCGGAGATCCAACGGTCCTAGAGCGACCACGTCGACCATCCCGGAGCGCGGAGGCTCGGTGGGACCGAGCCTCGCCCGAGGCGCCCTCGAGCCACCACGTGGCCCGAGCCACCTGCTACGGCCACCCGAAGCTGCACCGAGCATCGCCCCCCTCCGAGCCTGAGCTCACGTGCCTCACACACGTGAGTCCTGGGCTTTTTGCATCGGTGCCCTCGCAAGTCCCGCATATTGCATCCAGGTCCTGATACCACGTGGCAGTCCCTGAGCCCACGCCGAGCCTCATTGTCACCAGGCCTGGAGGCTCGTGTACGCCGAGCCAGCACGAAGCAGCTACGAGCCTCTGCCGAGCCCGAGCCACCCTCCGAGCCTGGATGGCGCGTGCATAGCACGTGCCATCTGGGTAATTTACGCAGAAGCCCCGCCGACTTCTCCAAATAGCAAATGGGTCCAGATCACGTGCAGCCCAGGCGCCCAGTGGGAATTTTGCACTTTGACCCTCGCGGGTTTTAGTATTTGCAAAAATACCCCCGTACGTGAGGTTAATTTATAGGGAAGTCCCGAAATTTTTCATAATTGCATTTTAGTCCCTTCCAGGGACCTGTTTGTAATTTTGTTTTCATGTTTTCTTTCACTTATGCCCCTTGTTACTTTCATGCATATCTAGAGCCTCGTAACTCCAATCGAGATGATTTCTGTGGCATTTTGAAGCTTGTTTGATGCTCTTCCTAATGGCGTATTAAATTTCTTATTCTGGACACTTGAATTTTTATGTATTATTTTGTTAAGCCTTGTGTCCTGTATGCCTTGTTCAACCTTCAAATCAAGTAGGTCTTCTTAATTAAACCTGAAATTGATGTCTCTTAACGTGGCTCATCATTCTGATCTAGGGCATATTTTCTGCATGATTAATATATAAAAAATGCATGTTTTATTTTAATGCTCTGTTGTGTCCCCTTGTCCTTCATGCATAATTTGACCTATAGTGTCTCTCATTCAACACTTAGTTAAATAAATAAAACTCCGATTAATACGAGAGAAGCGCGTGTCCCTGAGTTCGACCTTGGTTTCTTGCCAAGTAAAATAAAAAATATATACGACCATCTCATTTTGATATTTGCATATCTAAATGAGATGGTCTTTGACGAGTCCATCTCGGCCCGGCTGCGATGACATTATCAAGTGCTAAAAACATTTTCTTAAAGGGCCGATTTTGCGACTCGTCAATATGTCATTCAAATTTCATCAGAAACAGAGACTCCTACAGCCTCCATCCAGACAGTCATTTTTTAACGGTCACATAGTTGCTATATTTACATGTTCTGAATGAAGGCCGTAGGAGTCTCCGTTTCCGATGAAATTTGAATGACATATTAGAGGGATATAATTATGAAAATACACGGTGGCATTTTTCAAAAAAAATTAAAAAATTTTGCAAAAATTAGATGTGAAGTAGGTAAGGTTACCTACTTCACAAAGTAGGTTCCCTTTCCTCATATATATATATATATATATATATAGAGAGAGAGAGAGAGAGAGAGAGGGACCTTCCAATGAGGTGCACCTTTCCTGGGTGTATGGAAAGCCCATCACGAGATCCGTTAGATCTCGATCTAGCGGTTCTTCATCCAAAAGAGTATTTTAGTCCATACATTTCCGTTTTAAATTTGAATTTAATTTCGAATTTGGAATTTATTTCGTCTTTATATTTTTCCATTTTTAGCGTGTCTGATTTGGTATTTTTTGTTGCCTTTTAGTTGCTGAATTTTCGCCAACATGGTAGCATTTTCGCACAATGTAGAATAGCAGGTTTCTTTGTAAAATTCCGCTTGATATTGTAAAACTGCATCCTGCATTGTAAAATAAAACCACAATTAGTAATATTAATATTATAATAATTGTAATTTTGATAACACTATTGTAAAAGATCATGGACGTTTTGTAAAATCTTTATGAAGATTGTAAATCCATCAGATCCTATTATGTGTGTTTTTCACAAATGCCAAGCATCTTTGTAAAATTCGAATCCCTGTTGTAATTTTGCATCCTGCATTGTATAATAAGATCACAGTTAGTAAAAAAATGATATGCAATTGTAAAATGCGATCTGAGATTGTAAAAAAAACTCGAGATTGCAAAACAATCTCAGATTGCAAAATAGGTCATTTATATTGTAAAAATACGATCTGGATTGTAAAAAAACACTCGAGATTGCAAAATAGGTCATTATATTGTAAAAAACTGGGCATGCCCTCCATCTCCAGCATCCTCTCTACCCGCACCTCCTCCGCCCTTCTCCTCCATGACCCACCTCCTCCATGCACGTCCTCCTCCGCCCACACACCTCCATTCACGCACTCCTTCAACCGTCTCCTCCATGATCCACCTCCTCCACGCTTATAAATGTAAAAAAACAGTCTGAAATTTGTAAAAAGATGATATGCTATTGTAAAATACGATCTGGGATTGTAAAAAAAACTCGAGATTGCAAAATAGGTCATTATATTGTAAAAACCTGGGCACGCCCTCCATCTCCAGCATCCTCTCTACCCGCACCTCCTCCGCCCTTCTCCTCCACGACCCACCTCCTCCATGCACGTCCTCCTCCGCCCACACACCTCCATTCACGCACTCCTTCAACCTTCTCCTCCCCTCCCCACTTACCTTCACATCCACCAGCACGATCTCCGACGTTTGAACCTGTGGAATCGACCAGCCTCCTCCCACATGCCGTCATCGATGATCTTCGCGACGTAGGTGAACGTGATCTGTTGGGGAGGCGATGGAGGACGTCGGAGCAGCCTCCTCCCACATGCCGTCGTCGAGAGAGAGACAGAGAGAGAGAGAGTCGTCGTCGAGAGAGAGAGACAGGAGAGAGAGATGTGAGATAATTAAGGAGATATTTTGTTGCATTCTAAATATAGAATATACCAAAATGACCATAATGGGTTTTTCGACATTTAAAAAATATAGATAACGAGCTATTAATGATAACCATCAGATTGACTACGGATGGTTAGGATGGTGGGCTTTCCATGCACCCAGGAAAGGTGCACCTCATTGGAAATATCTCCTATATATATATATATATATATATATATATATATATATATATATATATATCGGGACTATATTATCGAACTATCTTTGTTCTCGATGGGTATAGGAAATCGATCATTGTTTTCCTTTTTCAGCAACTACATCTGGACACCAAACATCAAATGATATCTAATTACTAACTCTGTGTGTGAAAGCGAAATATAAACTAGCAATTACATAACTTGGCATGAAACTCCGTCGAGCAGACACCAGAATATTATATGGGGCACTATGTACTACTTGTTACCTAACTCATCTGTCGGTGTAACAATCATCTAAGTTTCTATTCAAGGTCCAAGGGTGCATGCTCGTCCCTTGTGATTCCTAACTCCATCTATTCGCATACTAGAGAAAGACATATGTATATAAGATGAAGTCCATGAGGAAATTAGTTGTCCAAGGGACACAAACAACAACCAAACAGCTAGCTATAGGAATTTACAGCTGGTCTCAAGATCTTACATGCACATAATATGATGCACTCATTTATGAGGTCATCATGTGGTATTATTTCATTGAATTAGGGGTTCGACACTTTTTCCATCTTATTTAGCTAGCTGTATAATTACTCATAAATCTCCGTGCAGGTTTGTAATTTTCACTACAAACCGGACATCCTTTGGGGACGCTTATTGGGGACGGTCAAGAAGTAACCGTCCCCAATAACAATATCGGGGACGGTCAGTAGCAAACCGTCGCCTTTCTAATGTAATAGTGACGGTTAATATTGACCGTCGCCATTAAGTATCCTTTAGGGACGGTTCTTTACCCGTCCCTAAATATGCTAGCCCCTGTTTGTTTTTTGTCAACCCGGGAACTGTAGGGGACGGTTATAACCGTCCCCATTACTCCACTGTGCCCGTCGCCTATACAAAAAACCTTTAGGGACGGTTATTTACCTGTCACTAAATAGGCTAGCCCCAGTTCGTTTTTTTATCAGCCCGGGAACTTTAGGGGACGGTTATAACCGTCCCCGATAGTTTGCTATAGGGGACGAATGCAAAACCGTCCCCTCTGTCCCATAAAAGGGGACGGTTCACTCATAACCGTCCCCGATCATTCATATAGGGGACGGTTGTGTGATCGTCCCCGATGGTCATATACCCTCCCGCGGATGCGAGTCTTCCTCATTCTCACGTGTCTCACCCTCCTCCCTCTCCAAAGCCTCGTCGCCGCCGTCCTCTTGCCTCCTCCTCCCTCTCACTGCCGCCGTCCTCCTCCTCCTCCTCCCTCTCGCCGCCGCTGTCCTCATCCTCCTCCTCCCTCTCGCCGTCGCTGTCCTCCTCCTCCCTCTCGCCGCCGCCCTCCTCACTCCTCCTCCTCCCTCTCGCCTCCACCCTCCTCCTCCTCCTCCCTCTCGCCGCCGCCGACCTCCTCCTCCCTCTCGCCGCCGCCCTCCTCACTCCTCCTTCTCCCTCTCGCCTCCACCCTCCTCCTCCTCCTCCCTCTCGCCACCGCCGACCTCTTCCTCCCTCTCGCCGCCGCCCTCCTCCTCGGCCTCAACTGGTGCCCGTCCGCCCGTCGCCCGTCCGCCGCCTTGCCCGCCTCATTACTCGGTTGTAAGTTTTGTTTTTAATTTCTTATATATTCATCATGCTTATGATTGCATATTTTTTTGATATACTTATTAGTTTAGTCAAATGCTTAAGATAGTAGATTAAAAAATAGTTGATAAATGCCTAATTGTGATTAATCTTGATTAAGTCCGTAAATTAGTTTAGTCAAATGCGTAAATCAGTAGATTAATCTTGATTATGATTAAATGATATTAGTGATAAAAGATGATTAATTTAGGTAAATGCTTGTAAGTCTTATTTTAAAACATAGTTTGATTAGAGACATAGTAGTGAAACATAGTTATTAACTTTGGATGTTAACTATAGATTAACTTTGACTTGTATAGCCGATTCATTTTCCTTCGAGCCTACGTGCCGCAGCCTGCCCTGCCAAGCGCTGCTCCTGAACCCGATTTGTCGGGAGGAGGAGGGGTAGACCGAGACCGGACTCTCTAGATCGAAGGCCAAGTGTGCCACATGATATTTAGTAGAATATTTGTTCATTAAGTTGAATAATTGTGTATAGCCGATTCATTTTCCTTCGATCCTACGTGCCGCAGCCTGCCCTGCCAAGCGCTGCTCCTGAACCCGATTTGTCGGGAGGAGGAGGGGTAGACCGAGACCGGACTCTCTGGATCGAATGCCAAGTGTGCCACATGATATTTAGTAGAATATTTGTTCATTAAGTTGAATATTTGTGTATAGTCGATTCATTTTCCTTCGATCCTACGTGCCGCAGCCTGCCCTGCCAAGCGCTGCTCCTGAACCCGATTTGTCGGGAGGAGGAGGGGTAGACCGAGACCGGACTCTCTGGATCGAAGGCCAAGTGTGCCACATGATATTTAGTAGAATAGTTAGGTTGTACTTAAAACCTGTTAACTACCCTAGTTAATAATGATGTCATGTTGTTGTTATGAACATTACCAAACATTTTTGAAATTAACTTTATATCTTACCTTTAGGCAATGGATAAAAGTTGGATGAACAAAAGATTTGATGACTATCGGACGTATAATAAAGGAGTTATCGGATTCATAGACTGGGCCTTTCGATATGAATCGCACTATCATATTGTAGGAGGTGAAGGAGATAAGATACATTGTCCTTGCATAAGATGTAAAAATACTTTGACCCAAAATCGAGCCACAGTTTACGAGCATTTAATATTAAATGGATTTTGGCTACATTATACGAATTGGACATATCATGGTGAAGGAGTTAATTTAGAAGAAGATAGTAATGTCCACGGTGATACTGAAAGAGATGTCTCAGAAATACAAGACCGTGATGCTATATTTGAGATGGTAGATAACATTCGAGGACATGACACCGATGAAATGATGGATTCGCTTCCGGATACGTTGCATGAAAAAATACAAGATGCAGAGAAGCCGTTATGCTCTGGAGTCAAAATGTCTCGATTACGTTTTCTTCTGGAGATGTTTAAGATAAAAGTAAAGAACCAGTGTACAGCGGTTACGATGACAGATGTCTTACTTTTGATTAGGACATTATTAAATAATCCCGAAAACTTTCCAAAGGACTGGAAGGATGCTAAGTCTAGATTTCGTACACTTGGACTGAACTACGAGAAAATTGACGCATGTCCGAACGACTGCATTTTATATTGGAAGGATTACTCAAATTTAGATAAATGTCCAGACTGCAAAAGTAGCAGATATAAGAATAATGATACTGATTCGAAGAGGAAAAAACCAGAGAAGATTTTAAGGTTCTTTCCTTTGATTCCCCGATTACAGCGATTGTATTCATACGAAAGAACAGCTAAAATGATGATATGGCACAGTAATATCAAAAGGAAAGATGTAACCGGTGTTATGCGACATCCATCAGATACAGAGGAGTGGAGCAAGTTTGATGAAATGTATCCATCGTTTTCAGAAGAAGTAAGAAACGTACGATTGGGTCTTGCTTCTGACGGCTTTAATCCATTCGGAAATATGAGTACGAGTTACTCTATTTGGCCTGTGATACTTGTTACATACAATCTGCCACCATGGATGTCAATGGCATCTTCCTTTATGATGATGTCGTTATTGATACCTGGTCCTAAGGGGCCAGGTAATGCGATAGATACATATATGCAACCTTTGATTGACGAACTAAAGATTCTATGGAATTCTGGAGTTAGTACGTATGATGCGGTAAAGAAAGAATTCTCTACAATGCGTGCTTCTTTATTGTGGACAATTAATGATTTTCCAGCATATGCCAATTTATCAGGATGGAGTACTGATAACGCTCCCGCACCCTATGTTAATTTAGGCAGATTAATGTCCAAATTAATTAAAGTGATTCGTTGTAGTCAGATACGAGGGGTTAATCAAAAACCACTTATCGATTAATGTGAAGTTAATTTTAAGCGGCAATTTTTTTCTTGGTGGAGTCCAAGGTCGATCTCAGGGAGGCATCTGTCTCCTTAGGTGAATTTAAGCAATTATCCAAGTGTGTGATTTTTGGGAAGTAATTTTTTTTGTCTTTTTTTATATGCAGACTTGTGCAGACAATGCAGGTCAATTTAATGTTCAATTTAATTATGGTATCAAATGAAGTCCAAAAATTATGAAAATTGACCAGATGATTAATGATGATGAAAATGACCTACACTAATTTTTTTGGAATTTTTCGACGCTAAATAAATTTACTATGAATTAAATAAACAGACAGGGTGATTTTCAGTATTTATTTTTTAATAAATACCAAACCACAATTTTTTCAAGAACTAAAATTATCCTAGGTGGCTCTAATGATAAGGGACCTAGGAAAATTAACAGAACTTAATTTCACTATGAAATGAATTAATTAAAATTAATCTAAGAAAATCACTCAACAATTTATTTAGGCCTCGATATGCGTGCAAATGCTATGAAATTTTTATGGTATGTTAAAAATGATGTCCTTAAGCTACTGTGAATTTTTGATGAATTTTGGAAACACAGAGAATTAACTATAAATCAAAAGGTGTCACTGGGCAAAATTTGTCAACAATTCACCAATTAATTCATTAATAATTCAAATGAGCTTACAAAAAGATGACACGTGGACCAATAGACAGAGGACGAAATTTCCAACAAAATGCAATTTTTAGAATTTCAAAATGATGTAAAATGCAATCTAGGGATGCGTGCAAACACAGGGGTGTAAATGCAATACAGAAAATTAAAATTACAATAAACAAATATGCAGACAGGGACTAAAATGCAATTACCTATAATGTGGGGGACTCTTGTGCAAATTCTCCACAGGGCACGTGCTCCTCACGTGGGGTCTGCTTCACAGGGACCTTCTTGCAATTTTGGAAAGCTCCAGGGGCCTCTGTGCAATTTACCCAGGTCGCACGTGCTCCTCATGGGCGGCCTAGGCTCGGAGCGGGTTCGGGCTCTCTGGAGGTCCGGACTGCGGCTCGGATTAGCCTCGGGTCGTCCGAGCCTAGGCTTGGGGCCGAGGCTCGGTATATGTCGACGTGGCGTGTCTGTGTCCGTTAGATCCTTGATCGATCCAACGGTTGTGGATTGCTCCTGCTGATAGCGACGTGGGCGATTAGTGACCGTTGGATCTAGATTGATCCAACGGCACCTGGAGCGCGATGAAGTGGTGACGTGGCTGATCTATAGCTGTTGGATCGTGACGAATCTAATGGCTCTCTGCTGCTCCGGTCGTGGGTGACGTGGCGTGATTCGGACCGTTCGATCAAGATGATCGAACGGTGGTTGTACGTCGTCTCCAACGGTCCTCCGCCACCTGCGGAGGAGAAGGCGGGGCTCCGGCGTAGCTGGCTCTGCTCCGCCTCGGTCGCTAGGCGTCGATGAAGCTCTTCGTATGCTCTCGAGTAGCTCGGAAGATGCGGAGCGTACGTCGAAGCCTCTGGTGGGCTCAGGAGCGGTGGAGATGCGCTGAAGCTCGATGGCGAAGAAGCTCGAAGGGAGCTCCGGCGAAGCTCCGGCCAGTGAAGAAGTGAGGACCTGCAAGGGGTTAGGGGTATAGCCGAAGCACACGTGTGCGCGTGGAGGTATGTAGGGTGAACGGCGAGGCCTAAGGCAGAGTGTGAGTGGTCCGGCGAACGAGCTCCGCCGAGGTGGCGGAGCTGGAGTCGAGGAAAGTCAAGATGCGGTGTTTGAGGGAACGGAAGGGTGCGCGAAGATCGGAGCTCTGTCGCGGAGCTCGGAGGAATGAAGGTGGAGCGAGAAAACAACGGTGGACGGCGAATAAATTAGGAGAAAGCAGAGGAAGAATTAAGGAGAAGATCAGAAGATGATGGAGGGGGCTACCTGGGGAATGGATCTCAGATTTGAGCTCCAGGTCTTCGCTCGAGGGATCGGTAGGGTCCCGAGCTCGCGCAGCTTCGCGGAGGGAGGCTGCGACACGGCAGAGCTTGCCGTGGATCTCGCCGGAGAAGAAACTTGTCTTCGCTCGAAGACACACCCAATTGCTGTCACCAATGGATCGATCTGAGCTCGAGGAACCTCTCTGGAGTGGCGGATAGGGGTGAACATTGCCGGTGGTGACGTATTTATAAGGTGAAGGTGGTGGGTTGGCTGACGTGCATCCAAGAATAGGAAGGGGGCGCCCCTCCCGCAAGGCAAGGGACGTGGGAGAGAGGGGCGCCTGGAGGTAGGAGACGAGGTCTCTACCATTGGATCTTGGGATCCAACGGTGGTGATCAGAGAGTGGTGGGCGGGTAGGATGAGATTGAGGCGCGCTGATGATGGGCCGAGAGCGCGCCACGTGGTGGGCACTGGCGAAGGCGTGAACGAGCGGCGTAGATCAATGCAGGAGATGATCGGATGGTCCAGGCAAGAGGCGTGTGTGGAAAAGGCTGGGTCATTGGATCTGAAGCGAGATCCAACGGCTGAGGACGCAGGCGGATGAGGCGATGGGAGGCGGGCCGCGTGGCGCAACCAGAGGGCGCCACGTGGCCTGCTGTGAGTGGCTGGAATAAGATGCACGTGTAGAGAGAAGAGGGGACCGAATTTGGAGAAACTCAAAACATGAAAGTTGTAGATCTCGATGAGATCTACAAGTTTCATGTTGACCAAAGACGGAGATGAGGTCAAATATGATACATAAATACAAGGATACATAAATATACATATGTAGTATACAAAGTGGCCCAAAAACCCAACTTTCTCATACAAGCTCCAAATTCAATGAAATTAGTCTCATTTTAAAGGTCTTTTAATGTGTAGTATTCTAAGAGTAAGTAGACCTAAATCGGAGTTTGCATGAGGACTTTATGTGCATTCTAGTGTACAGGGGTTCTCAGGCTTTATTGGCTATTTTACAAGGGTGATTTTTGGCATTCTTCCCTATATTATTAACTAAGTAGTATAGATTATAGAGAAGAGGTTATTTTGGTGAATAGGTATTTTACAAGGGATTTTTGGCTTCTTATTTAAATGCAAATGAGCTGCTAAGCTGCATGAGTTATGAATATATGCATGAATGCTATTTATGCAATATAAGGGGAAATATGCCTCTATTTTCTCGGGAACAAGGCTCTATTTTTGACTTTTGAAGTGATGAATCACAGATTCATCAACCCCCTATACTTAAACCTTGCTCGTCCCCGAGCAACTAAATGAGATGCAAGAGTGAAATGATTTTGGGTTCCAAACCAAGGTCATGAACAAAAGTTGAAAAATGGAGCCTGACTCAACCTTTGGATTAATTGTGTGGCGGAACCTTATTTGGACCTGCACTTAAGACCTAACAGACTTCAAGTTCCACTAGTCTTCTATTCAAGACGCCTCAATAGTCAGGTCCGAACAAATCCTCAAACGCATATTTCTGATGACTATGATTCTTACTTGTACTGTGTAAGTGTAAAATAGCTCTCCACATCAGAAATGACTCGGAACCAGCCTCCTCTAACAAGGTAACTCAATAACCCGATCCAGTAACTCTTTCCTCGAGGAGCGGGGTATTCCCTTCTAAGTTCAAGTGCGACCAACTCAAGAGGAGGAGGTAGAGAAAAGAATGGACGGTAGCCAGTGTAGCTACCTATCCTGGGATGCCTGACCAGTGTAGCCAAGTCATCCAGCTGCATTTTCTTTGCTAATATACATACTCTGACAGGTATTATTTTTTTCATTTGGACCTGTCTGATTTTTTTGGAGTTCTTGCATTTTTTCCTTTCTTTTTTTTTCTTTTTTTTTGGGAACTATATACAAGGTGCAGCATGTACATCAGGAGTTTTTCCTCTTGAGCCAGTAAACTATCCCTCTTTTGAAGCATTATTGCAACCCACAGCATCCTTTCCTTAGATGTCAACACCACCAGACTAGGTTGAGATGCACTACCCTCCCTAGAGGAGGACGGATGTTTCCACCCGTGTGCTACTCCAAGCTAAAGGATTCTACCTCCTCACCACCTCATCAATGAAGAGCTACGTGCATAGTGCTTGTCCAAGTTAGGTCATTATCTAAAAGAATTCTGCGTATGCACGAGATATTCTACTTAGACTAATCAAGATGACATGTGAACATAGACATGCGGACTCAAAGAATTAAGTCACTTGACCTGAGAAATCTTAACTCCAGTTCCTATAAGGTTCCTCTGAAATTAGGTGGATTAAGGTCAAATCAAGTCCATCCTCAATATCTACTCATAACTTGGTTCAGAACCCACTAGCTTTTCACTTTGCATATGCAAAGTATGCAGATGAGATGAGATGTCATGCTATGGAAATGCAAGACTCTTTTTATTTTTCTTTTCATATGCAGAGATGATATGCAAGAGTAAATAAGAAGCCTATTTATATTTTTCATTTTCATCATAATTTTTTTTTTCGATTTTTACCCACCCGTAATTATTGTAAAATATATACAAAAATACGCGAAAGTACGAGCTATGGGTAAAGTATATATGTAATATATACACGTCCCCCTATACTTAGCGTGTGCTATGTCCTCAGAGCACGAAGAGCGAGGAAAAAGACATAGCTCGTGCTAAGCGTAGGAGAGTCAAAAGGAACAGAAAGTATAGAAGTCGTCTCGCCCCCCTATACTTAGGCTCTGGCAGCCTAAGTGTAGAAGAAGATCAGAAATGGGGCGGACGAGGGAAAGATGGGAAGTGGATGAGTATCAATGCGGGCATCGGTCCCCCCTATACTTAGGCTCAGGTCAGCCTAAGTATCTGTAGGAAATGAGTATGAGGACCAATGTGATCTGGAGGATGTACAGTGAATCGACTCGGGTGACCCCCCCCCCCCCTATACTTAGGATCTGGTCATCCTAAGTATAGTCCAAGATAATGGTTCGATGATGTGGGGATGGGATGGGTTACTAGAATCGTGGGGTTAAAGGATAGGATATACATGAAGAATGATATATACATATGAGTCGGTCTGAATCTTTCGAAGATGCTGCTGATGGCTGGAGTTCATTGCTGCAAGGTTTCATACGCGGCTTGAGGTGTATCTGCTGTATCTGTCTCGCGCATGAATACAATCTCCTCCACATGGACTAACTGTTCATTGGATTCAACGAAGTGCTTCAACAGCTGCCCATTTACTAGGAATGTCGGTGCGTCATCTGCGAGATCCGAGATCTCGACACATCCACTATCATGCACCGTACGGACAACGAATGGTTCCGTCCACTTAGACTTTAATTTGCCTTGGAAAATCTTCAGCCTAGCATTGAACAACCATACCTTCTGTCCAGGAACAAAGGTCTTTCGTCTGATATATCTATCGTGCCAACGCTTCACCTTGTCCTTGTACACCAAACTGTTGTCGTATGCTCGGTTTCTGACTTCCACAAGCTCATTCCGATCCATGTCTCTCTGTTTCTGACCCAGGTGTGTGTTCCAGTTGACCTTCTTTATTGCCCATTCTTATTTGTGCACTAATTCTGCGGGCAAATGGCACAGCTTTCCGAATACCATTCGGAATGGGGAGGTGCCTAACGGTGTCTTGTAAGCTGTCCTATACGCCCAGAGGACTTGATCTAAGATCTGAGACCAGTCCTTCCTGTCCGGGCGGACAAGCTTTTGCAATATGGTTTTCACCTCCCTATTCGACACCTCAGCCATACCATTGGTTTGTGGGTGGTAAGGACTCGCGACACGGTGTTCGATGCCGTAGTCCTTTAGGAGTTTCTTCACCTCCCGATTCACAAAATGGCTACCCCCATCTGATATCATCATTTTAGGGATCCCGAACCTAGAGATTATGTTTTCTCTGATGAATTTACAGACAGTCCTGCTGTCTGCGGCTCGGGTCGGGATAGCCTCCACCCATCTGGATAGATAGTCTACCGCAAGAAGGATGTATTCGAACCCGTGGCTGACAGGGAATGGGCCCATGAAATCGATGCCCCAGGCATCAAAGACATCACAAATGATGACCGGCTGCATTGGCATCTCATCCTTGGAACCAACGGTTCCTCCCATTCTCTGGCAAACTGGGCACGACTTCGCGAAGGCGGTGGCATCGCGAAACAGAGTCGGCCAGTAGAAGCCACACTGAAGTACCTTCCATGCGGTCCTCTTCCCGGAGTGGTGTCCTCCTGCCTCTAAGCTATGGCATAAAGAAAGGACACTCTGCTATTACTCCTGAGGAATACAACGTCTCCAGACACAATCCGGTCCTTCAAAGAAAAGGATCGGATCCTCCCAATGGTAGTGTCTAGCATCTGACTTTAGTCGGTCGATTTGGTTCTTGGGCCAATCCTCGGGAACTTTCTTGGAGACAAGGTAGTTCACGATATTGGCGTACCATGGGAGTGAGTCAATAACAAAAACCCAACTTTCTCATACAAGCTCCAAATTCAATGAAATTAGTCTCATTTTAAAGGTCTTTTAATGTGTAGTATTCTAAGAGTAAGTAGACCTAAATCGGAGTTTGCATGAGGACTTTATGTGCATTCTAGTGTACAGGGGTTCTCAGGCTTTATTGGCTATTTTACAAGGGTGATTTTTGGCATTCTTCCCTATATTATTAACTAAGTAGTATAGATTATAGAGAAGAGGTTATTTTGGTGAATAGGTATTTTACAAGGGATTTTTGGCTTCTTATTTAAATGCAAATGAGCTGCTAAGCTGCATGAGTTATGAATATATGCATGAATGCTATTTATGCAATATAAGGGGAAATATGCCTCTATTTTCTCGGGAACAAGGCTCTATTTTTGACTTTTGAAGTGATGAATCACAGATTCATCAACCCCCTATACTTAAACCTTGCTCGTCCCCGAGCAACTAAATGAGATGCAAGAGTGAAATGATTTTGGGTTCCAAACCAAGGTCATGAACAAAAGTTGAAAAATGGAGCCTGACTCAACCTTTGGATTAATTGTGTGGCGGAACCTTATTTGGACCTGCACTTAAGACCTAACAGACTTCAAGTTCCACTAGTCTTCTATTCAAGACGCCTCAATAGTCAGGTCAGAACAAATCCTCAAACGCATATTTCTGATGACTATGATTCTTACTTGTACTGTGTAAGTGTAAAATAGCTCTCCACATCAGAAATGACTCGGAACCAGCCTCCTCTAACAAGGTAACTCAATAACCCGATCCAGTAACTCTTTCCTCGAGGAGCGGGGTATTCCCTTCTAAGTTCAAGTGCGACCAACTCAAGAGGAGGAGGTAGAGAAAAGAATGGACGGTAGCCAGTGTAGCTACCTATCCTGGGATGCCTGACCAGTGTAGCCAAGTCATCCAGCTGCATTTTCTTTGCTAATAAACATACTCTGACAGGTATTATTTTTTTCATTTGGACCTGTCTGATTTTTTTGGAGTTCTTGCATTTTTTCCTTTCTTTTTTTTTCTTTTTTTTTGGGAACTATATACAAGGTGCAGCATGTACATCAGGAGTTTTTCCTCTTGAGCCAGTAAACTATCCCTCTTTTGAAGCATTATTGCAACCCACAGCATCCTTTCCTTAGATGTCAACACCACCAGACTAGGTTGAGATGCACTACCCTCCCTAGAGGAGGACGGATGTTTCCACCCGTGTGCTACTCCAAGCTAAAGGATTCTACCTCCTCACCACCTCATCAATGAAGAGCTACGTGCATAGTGCTTGTCCAAGTTAGGTCATTATCTAAAAGAATTCTGCGTGTGCACAAGATATTCTACTTAGACTAATCAAGATGACATGTGAACATAGACATGCGGACTCAAAGAATTAAGTCACTTGACCTGAGAAATCTTAACTCCAGTTCCTATAAGGTTCCTCTGAAATTAGGTGGATTAAGGTCAAATCAAGTCCATCCTCAATATCTACTCATAACTTGGTTCAGAACCCACTAGCTTTTCACTTTGCATATGCAAAGTATGCAGATGAGATGAGATGTCATGCTATGGAAATGCAAGACTCTTTTTATTTTTCTTTTCATATGCAGAGATGATATGCAAGAGTAAATAAGAAGCCTATTTATATTTTTCATTTTCATCATAATTTTTTTTTTCGATTTTTACCCACCCGTAATTATTGTAAAATATATACAAAAATACGCGAAAGTACGAGCTATGGGTAAAGTATATATGTAATATATACACGTCCCCCTATACTTAGCGTGTGCTATGTCCTCAGAGCACGAAGAGCGAGGAAAAAGACATAGCTCGTGCTAAGCGTAGGAGAGTCAAAAGGAACAGAAAGTATAGAAGTCGTCTCGCCCCCCTATACTTAGGCTCTGGCAGCCTAAGTGTAGAAGAAGATCAGAAATGGGGCGGACGAGGGAAAGATGGGAAGTGGATGAGTATCAATGCGGGCATCGGTCCCCCCTATACTTAGGCTCAGGTCAGCCTAAGTATCTGTAGGAAATGAGTATGAGGACCAATGTGATCTGGAGGATGTACAGTGAATCGACTCGGGTGACCCCCCCCCCCCCCCCTATACTTAGGATCTGGTCATCCTAAGTATAGTCCAAGATAATGGTTCGATGATGTGGGGATGGGATGGGTTACTAGAATCGTGGGGTTAAAGGATAGGATATACATGAAGAATGATATATACATATGAGTCGGTCTGAATCTTTCGAAGATGCTGCTGATGGCTGGAGTTCATTGCTGCAAGGTTTCATACGCGGCTTGAGGTGTATCTGCTGTATCTGTCTCGCGCATGAATACAATCTCCTCCACATGGACTAACTGTTCATTGGATTCAACGAAGTGCTTCAACAGCTGCCCATTTACTAGGAATGTCGGTGCGTCATCTGCGAGATCCGAGATCTCGACACATCCACTATCATGCACCGTACGGACAACGAATGGTTCCGTCCACTTAGACTTTAATTTGCCTTGGAAAATCTTCAGCCTAGCATTGAACAACCATACCTTCTGTCCAGGAACAAAGGTCTTTCGTCTGATATATCTATCGTGCCAACGCTTCACCTTGTCCTTGTACACCAAACTGTTGTCGTATGCTCGGTTTCTGACTTCCACAAGCTCATTCCGATCCATGTCTCTCTGTTTCTGACCCAGGTGTGTGTTCCAGTTGACCTTCTTTATTGCCCATTCTTATTTGTGCACTAATTCTGCGGGCAAATGGCACAGCTTTCCGAATACCATTCGGAATGGGGAGGTGCCTAACGGTGTCTTGTAAGCTGTCCTATACGCCCAGAGGACTTGATCTAAGATCTGAGACCAGTCCTTCCTGTCCGGGCGGACAAGCTTTTGCAATATGGTTTTCACCTCCCTATTCGACACCTCAGCCATACCATTGGTTTGTGGGTGGTAAGGACTCGCGACACGGTGTTCGATGCCGTAGTCCTTTAGGAGTTTCTTCACCTCCCGATTCACAAAATGGCTACCCCCATCTGATATCATCATTTTAGGGATCCCGAACCTAGAGATTATGTTTTCTCTGATGAATTTACAGACAGTCCTGCTGTCTGCGGCTCGGGTCGGGATAGCCTCCACCCATCTGGATAGATAGTCTACCGCAAGAAGGATGTATTCGAACCCGTGGCTGACAGGGAATGGGCCCATGAAATCGATGCCCCAGGCATCAAAGACATCACAAATGATGACCGGCTGCATTGGCATCTCATCCTTGGAACCAACGGTTCCTCCCATTCTCTGGCAAACTGGGCACGACTTCGCGAAGGCGGTGGCATCGCGAAACAGAGTCGGCCAGTAGAAGCCACACTGAAGTACCTTCCATGCGGTCCTCTTCCCGAAGTGGTGTCCTCCTGCCTCTAAGCTATGGCATAAAGAAAGGACACTCTGGTATTCCTCCTGAGGAATACAACGTCTCCAGACACAATCCGGTCCTTCAAAGAAAAGGATCGGATCCTCCCAATGGTAGTGTCTAGCATCTGACTTTAGTCGGTCGATTTGGTTCTTGGGCCAATCCTCGGGAACTTTCTTGGAGACAAGGTAGTTCACGATATTGGCGTACCATGGGAGTGAGTCAATAACAAAAATCGACTCGTCAGGGAAGGAGTCTCGAATCGGGGAAACCTCGGAAGTATTAAGATCTTCGAGACGAGAAAGATGATCGGCCACTACGTTCTTCTTTCCAGGTTTATCACGGATGTCCAAATCAAACTTCTGGATAAGTAAAATCCAACGAAGAAGACGCGCCTTCGTGTCCTTCTTCTCCCTCAAATATCGTAGTGCCGTGTGGTCTGTGAACACAGTTACCTTGGATCCGATTAAGTGAGATCTGAATTTGTCCAAGGCAAACACTACCGCAAGCATTTCCTTTTCTGTAACTGTATAGTTACGCTGAGCAGAATCAAGCACTTTGCTTGCGTAGTGAATTGCGAACGGGACGCCGTCTCTTCTTTGTCCCAATACAGCCCCAACAGCATAATCTGAGGCGTCCGTCATGATCTCAAAAGGTAGAGACCAATCTGAGGCTTGTAAGATGGGTGCGTCCATGATCATTCCTTGTAACAGCTTAAAGGCCTCAAGACATTTGTGATCTACAATAAACTCCGTGTCTTTGCCTAAAAGCTCAGTTAGCGGTCGGGCAATCTTAGAAAAATCCTTGATAAATCTTCGATAAAATCCGACATGCCCGAGGAACGACCGCAACTGCCTTACGTTGGTTGGTGGCTGGAGTCGTCTGATCACGTCCACCTTGGCAGGGTCAACCTCCATTCCTCTCTTGGAGATGACATGCCCCAACACTATGCCCTCCGTCACCATGAAGTGACTTTTCTCCCAGGAGAGCACCAGATTGACCTCACAACATCTTTTGAGGACTCGGTCCAGATTCCTAAGACAGGAATCAAAAGAATCGCCATGGACCGAGAAGTCATCCATGAAGACTTCCAGGAATTCGCCGACCATTTCGGCGAATACAGCAATCATGCACCTTTGAAAAGTACCTGGAGCATTGCATAGCCCAAAAGGCATGTGCCTGAAAGCATAGGTACCAAAGGGGCATGTAAACGTGGTCTTTTCCTGGTCCTCCGGAGCTATGGCTACTTGATTGTAGCCCGAGAACCCATCAAGGAAGCAGAAGAATTCTTTCCCCGCTAATCTTTCTAGGATCTGATCAATGAACGGTAGGGGGAAATGATCCTTCTTCGTCGCGGCATTCAAGCGTCTGTAATCCACACAGACGCGCCACGATGTGGGTACTCTCGTCACGATCTCCTCTCCATCCTCGTTGGTGGTCGTCTGAATTCCCGACTTTTTCGGGACAACATGGATTGGGGCCACCCACTTAGAGTCGGAGATTGGGTAAATGAAACCCGCGTCGCACCATTTTTCTATCTCTTTTTTCACAACCTCTCGAAATTTGGATTCAACCGGCGTTGGAATTTACGAGAGGGTTTGGCTTCGTTCTCCATGTAAATATGGTGCGAACACAGAGCGGGATTTATCCCGTGGAGATCGGAAATGCTCCAGCCTATTGCCTTGCGGTTCTTCTCCAGGATCTCTAGCAAGCGAGATTCCTGCTCCTCGGTCAATTGCGAACTGATAATGACCGGAAATTTCTTGTCTTGGCCCGCAAGGAAGGCATATTTCAGGATTGTGGGTAAAGGTTTGAGCTCAGGAATAGTGTGATCGTCTAGAAAATCTGGCTCAATCTGATCTGGTTCGGTGTTGGAAGTGGCTGGATCATGTTCTGTAATAGCTGCCACCAAGCGCGGCTCTGGAGTCGGATCGTCAAAAGTTTCCATACAATCGGCAAACGCCTCGTCCGACTTGTCATCCTCGTCTTCCGATTGTCCTAAGGATGTAAGGACTGACAGGCCCAACTGGGCCTCTACGTCATCGAAGATGTAGGGCGATGCAGGCTCAGAGCTGTACTCATTCCTGAGGATCTCGCAGACTGACTCATGCACTGGATCATCTTCAAAGGAGATGGATACATCGATGCTGGCTGGGTTCTATCTCCATGGCCCAACTACGTCTACATGCTCACAGTCTGTTCCGGTCGAAGAGTACTCGGTGCTGGATTCGGAGTCCGGTCTCTGCCATCTCGTCTGCTTCATCTCAAGTTCCTCATCTCCGCCTGGAGTTTGGAACTGAATCTTCCCATTCTTATAATCAAATAAGGCCCCCGCTGTTCTGAGGAAGGTCCTACCTAAAATGATCTGGGAATCTCTCCAATTACGAGGGGTTTCCATATCTAGGACAGTGAAGTCCACCATGTATTCTTGTCCCTCGACTTTGATCACAATGTTCCTTAACTCTCCTTGGGATCTCTTAGTAGATTTGTCAGCAAACTGCAGAATAGCTCTAGATTTCCTAAGAGGTCTGAGATTAAGCCGCTCATAGAGGGCTGTGGGCATTAAGTTGATCGAGGAACCATTGTCCAGGAGAGTGCGTGCAAACGCGATGTCATCAACATGACTCACTACATAATGTGCACCCATGTCTCTTCGTTTCCGAGGAAACGAGTTCTTTATTGCACAAGTCATGGCTACTGATAAAACGTGTTTCTCAACACGGATTTTGGTCTTCCTGCTAACCCTAGTAGGTGTGCATCTCACCTTAAGGTATTTTTGGAATGCAGGGGTCATTTCCACGAACTTGTCAAAAGGGATTGTGACCTTGATGTGTTTATTGCAAAATTCAGCCATCTCAGGGTCATCGTTTTGGATTTTTTTAATTTTTTTCTTTTCACCCTTTAGAGCTCAAGGGAAGGGGATTATTGACTCCAACTTAGGTTCTGAAATATTCTCATTAACTGCTGGAACTGAGTTCTTAACACGACTCTGACTCGGACTCTGATACAGACTCGGACTTGGACTCTGACCAAAAAGAAAATGCTGGGGCGAGACCGGTGATGCTTCTTCCGCTTCTTCTGGACGATCCTCCTCGAGATGGAGGTGCGGGCTCATCGGTGTCGTCTGACTCTAGGTGGATGCGAGGGTGCTACTTCGAGTACTCAGATGTCCTCTTCTTCCGCTGGCGGTGGTGGTGGTGATGCTCCTCCTCTTCTTCCTCCGAATTCTCCTCAGGTAGATTCTCGGAGGCTCCTTCCTTCTGTGCCCGTGCCCGATCAGGTATGGTCACGGTCCTTCCGCTCCTGAGGGACATATGATTGACATTATCGCACGAAAGGATCTCATGTTCAGATAAATAATTATATGAATAATATACCTGATCTCGAGGTCGGTTCTGGCCCTGGTGTACGCTGTTCGGGTTGGCCTGAACCTGTGCGGGAATTGGGGTCCTTGGCGCCATTTGTTGGTCCTGGGCACGAGAGACCTGATTGATGTCGGTTCTCATGTCCAGGTAGTCATTCTGCATCTGTTGGACCCTATCAGACAGGGTCTGGATTGCCAAGGTGAGGGACTCCAATTCGGTGGGCTGGGCTGGCTGCTGAGTGGATGCGATCCTGTACTGGCCCTGCTGGCCGTGCCGATACTGCTGCTGATGGGACGGTGCTGGCCCCTGCTGGTAGGTGCGCTGCAGCGGCTGGTACCCCTGTTCTGGCCTGGACTGGTATCACGGGACTGTGACGGGCCTGGTCTCTTGGTAGACTGGGGTTGGGCGGTGTGCCTGATCCTTCCCCATCTCGATTTGCCGGACTAGCGGGTCACGGCTATACCAAAGCACGTTGATCTCGTATACAGGCGGAGGCTCCTCGTATTCCGTTTCCACTGGTGGGGGTTCATGATGGTTCGGCTGGGTATAAGTCTGATCCCAGCTGCTCTGAGACCCCGGTGCCTGTTCCTGTACAAGATGGACTCAGTGTACAGGTACAGGTGGTGCAGAAGGGGTGGGTAGCTTGATCTTAGCTACCTTTTCAGAGAGTTCCTCCACTTTCTTGGGAAGGCTCGAAAGAGACTCCATCTCCGTGACTCTCTTGTGGATCTGCTCGACCATGGTAAGCTTGTTGGCTATCATCCCCATGCTAGGGATGAGGTCCTCAGTCAGATCTGCAACAGTCCTTCTAGTTGTCTCATTGGATAAGATTGAGGGAGACAACTGATAGGCCCTTGTGGCCTGTGACCTGCCGGTTTCTGCCATCTGTTCTAGGATCTTCCATATAGTGTACTCGTTCTTGTTTAGATAGCTTCCTCTTCAGGCGGCGCTGACTAACCCCTGCATCTCCGGGGTTAGACCATAGAACAAGGTTTGGACTAAGATTGCCTTAGAAATGCCGTGGCATGGGCATTTCTGTACTAAGTCATTGAACCTGTCCCAAGCCTCATGGAACGGTTCGCTGGGTCCTTGAGCGAAGCTGGCGATCTTTGTTCTCATCTGATTAGTTCTACTGAGAGGGTAGAACTTCTTCAAGAAAAGGTCCTTGAACTGCATCCAGGTAGTACATACCACCCCTAAGTTTTTCAGCCAATGAGCTGCCTTATCTCCTAAGGCAAACGGGGTGGCCTTCAGCCGGATATAATCTTGGCCAACATTGGGATGGCTAAGATTGTTGCACACTAATTCGAAGTCACGGAGGAAGGTGTATGGTTCATCACTGAGGTTTCCGTTGAACTTCGGGAGCAGACTGAGGAAGTGGGGCTTCAGCTCGAATGCCTGGTCGGGAACTGCAGGTGCTAGCCAATTTTGGATCTCGTTCTCCGCCGGGTTGTAGGTATCGACCATTGGTCGGTCGATCCCTTCAGCTACTATGATCTGTCCCATCCGTGCCGTAAGATCTGCATTTTTCTGTTCGGCTTTGGCGAGGCGTATAAGAATTTGTCGCATCTGGTCCTTATCTGGCGGCATCCTTGGCGGCATTTCGCCCTCTAGTTCTGGGGATTAGAAAATAAGATCGGTGTTAGAGGGCGAATCAAGGAAGGGATTACCGAGGCGATGGTCTTCCTCGGTAATCTCGGAGGAGATAAAAGGGTTGGTTTGAGAGTAACCACCCTGAGCATGAGGGAACCAGGACTCAAGAGGGTCATGAGTCCTGGGTGGTCCAAGGTACGCTCGGACCGAGAAAGACGAGTTACTTGGGGAACTCATAGAGAGATCAGTGAATAGCACGTCGAGATCTCCCCAATCACTCATCTTGATGAAGCGAGAAGAAGATAGGATTTTACTCCTACCTGAAGCAAGCAACAAGAACAATCCAAGACCCTGTGTTCACACTCAACACAGTGAAGGACTCAAAGTTGAGTGCAATTTATCTTGTAGTTTTTAAGTGTGATATTCAAGCAAAATAGTAAGGATTACGCAGCCTAGAGGGAAGTCGGCTCACAGCTGGATGCGTCTTCCCTGTTTATCATGTCGTCTAAGATACCGCCGCTCCTTCCTTTCTTTGCTCCTATCCCAAGCCGATGGATTCAGTGACCACGCCCCTATCTACCTGCAAGCAGGCGGAGGCTGACAAGGCCGGAACTTCACCCCGGGGGGTTACTGGCAGCTTGTCGCAAAGTACCGCAATTTCGCCCCTATCTACCTGAGACAGGCGGAGGCTACTTGGTACTAGTCAAAGAATCTGAAATTATCTGGCTTGTGATATTTGCTAGGATCAGTTAGAACGTGATATGGAAGACGGGGATTTGGGCTCTACCTTAGGGTGTTCACACACACTCAGGTACCCTCACTCAGCCTGAATACAAGGTCGGGGATTAATCTCCTGCAAACAATTTTCAAATTTTATTCTTTTTTTGGTCAATACTGTTAGCAGTCCCGATTTTAAAGTTAAGTTATCACTTTAATTAGTCCACCACAAAGCACGCCTATCGGACAGTCCCAATTTCCTGTTTAATTTAAGTGAGAAAATCAGAGGGGGGAAATCGAGAAAAGCCGATGCAAGTTGAAATCGATGATGTGTATGCTGAGTAGAGAATACTTACAGTGATCCCGTCGCTTTTTTTATGCAGGATGCAAAACAGAATTGAAAACTTTACTCTACATGCAAATGCAAGCGATGAAAAGCCGCTCCTAGACAGGCAGTTCTATTAGCGTGAAGAATAGTTTAATTTTGACTAAGTCCTGCGGTCTAGGTGCGTCTTTTATGTGTGATGTGTGGTCCTTATTGATTACGAGCACAAACAATTCCTAGAGTGGCTCGAGGAGCCGCTAGTGCAAGCTAAGTTACAATCACCCACACAGCACACGGGACACAGTTCCACTATCTTTACACGCGTGAGATCCCAAACGGGAACCGCTGGAAATGATGCAAAAGAAATAAAATGAATAAAAAAATACAATGCCTCTCTTTCACTCAAAAATTTAAATGCTAAGTCCTCGAAGCGTCGCCGACTCCTCGCGGTCCTCGCACAAAAAATAATTGGAGGTCAGAGAGTTACAAAAATAAAATAATGCAAAAATAAATGAGAGAAAATAATTACAAGAAAACCGGGGGTCAGACTACCCGGGGAAGGAAAATCAAACACTCAAAAATATGCTACAAATTAACCTAAGCCGTGCCTCCCCGGCAACGGCGCCATTTTGATAACGCTCCTGCACCCTATGTTAATTTAGGCAGATTAATATCCAAATTAATTAAAGTGATTCGTTGTAGTCGGATACGAGGGGTTAATCAAAAACCACTTATCGATTAATGTGAAGTTAATTTTAAGCGGCAATTTTTTTCTTGGTGGAGTCCAAGGTCGATCTCAGGGAGGCATCTGTCTCCTTAGGTGAATTTAAGCAATTATCCAAGTGTGTGATTTTTGGGAAGTAATTTTTTTTGTCTTTTTTTATATGTAGACTTGTGTAGACAATGCAGGTCAATTTAATGTTCAATTTAATTATGGTATCAAATGAAGTCCAAAAATTATGAAAATTGACCAGATGATTAATGATGATGAAAATGACCTACACTAATTTTTTTGGAATTTTTCGACACTAAATAAATTTACTGTGAATTAAATAAACAGACCGGGTGATTTTCAGTATTTAATTTTTAATAAATATCAAACCACAATTTTTTCAAGAACTAAAATTATCTTAGGTGGCTCTAATGATAAGGGACCTAGGAAAATTAACAGAACTTAATTTCACTGTGAAATGAATTAATTAAAATTAATCTAAGAAAATCACTCAATAATTTATTTAGCCTCGATATGCATGCAAATGCTATGAAATTTTTATGGTATGTTAAAAATGATGTCCTTAAGCTACTATGAATTTTTGATGAATTTTGGAAACACAGAGAATTAACTATAAATCAAAAGGTGTCACTGGGCAAAATTTGTCAACAATTCACCAATTAATTCATTAATAATTCAAATGAGCTTACAAAAAGATGACACGTGGACCAATAGACAGAGGACAAAATTTCCAACAAAATGAAATTTTTAGAATTTCAAAATGATGTAAAATGCAATCTAGGGATGCGTGCAAACACAGGGGTGTAAATACAATATAGAAAATTAAAATTACAATAAACAAATATGCAGACAGGGACTAAAATGCAATTACCTATAATGTGGGGGACTCTTGTGCAAATTCTCCACAGGGCACGTGCTCCTCACGTGGGGTCTGCTTCACAGGGACCTTCTTGCAATTTTGGAAAGCTCCAGGGGCCTCTGTGCAATTTACCCAGGCCGCACGTGCTCCTCACGTGGGCGGCCTAGGCTCGGAGCGAGGTTCGGGCTCTCTGGAGGTCCGGACTGCGGCTCGGATTAGCCTCGGGTCGTCCGAGCCTAGGCTTGGGGCCGAGGCTCGGTATATGTCGACGTGGCGTGTCTGCGTCCGTTAGATCCTTGATCGATCCGACGGTTGTGGACTTCTCCTGCTGATAGCGACGTGGGCGATTAGTGATCGTTGGATCTAGATTGATCCAACGGCACCTGGAGCGCGATGAAGTGGTGACGTGGCTGATCTATAGCCGCTGGATCGTGACGAATCTAATGGCTCTCTGCTGCTCCGGTCGTGGGTGACGTGGCATGATTCGGACCGTTCGATCAAGATGATCGAACGGTGGTTGTACGTCGTCTCCAACGGTCCTCCGCCACCTGCGGAGGAGAAGGCGGGGCTCCGGCGTAGCTGGCTCTGCTCCGCCTCGGTCGCTAGGCATCGATGAAGCTCTTCGTATGCTCTCGAGTAGCTCGGAAGATGCGGAGCGTACGTCGAAGCCTCCGGTGGGCTCAGGAGCGGTGGATATGCGCTGAAGCTCGATGGCGAAGAAGCTCGAAGGGAGCTCCGGCGAAGCTCCGGCCAGTGAAGAAGTGAGGACCTGCAAGGGGTTAGGGGTATAGCCGAAGCACGCGTGTGCGCGTGGAGGTATGTAGGGTGAACGGCGAGGCCTAAGGCGGTGTGTGAGTGGTCCGGCGAGCGAGCTCCGCCGAGGTGGCGGAGCTGGAGTCGAGGAAAGTCGAGATGCGGTGTTTGAGGGAACGGAAGGGTGCGCGAAGATCGGAGCTCTGTCGCGGAGCTCGGAGGAATGAAGGTGGAGCGAGAAAACAACAGTGGACGGCGAATAAATTAGGAGAAATCAGAAGAAGAATTAAGGAGAAGATCAGAAGATGATGGAGGGGGCTACCTGGGGAATGGAGCTCAGATTTGAGCTCCAGGTCTTCGCTCGAGGGATCGGTAGGGTCCCGAGCTCGCGCAGCTTCGCGGAGGGAGGCTGCGACACGGCAGAGCTTGCCGTGGATCTCGCCGGAGAAGAAACTTGTCTTCGCTCGAAGACACACCCAATTGCTGTCACCAATGGATCGATCTGAGCTTGAGGAACCTCTCTGGAGTGGCGGATAGGGGTGAACGTTGCCGGTGGTGACGTATTTATAAGGTGAAGGTGGTGGGTTGGATGACGTGCATCCAAGAATAGGAAGGGGGCGCCCCTCCCGCATGGCAAGGGACGTGGGAGAGAGGGGCGCCTGGAGGTAGGAGACGAGGTTTCTACCGTTGGCTCTTGGGATCCAACGGTGGTGATCAGAGCGTGGTGGGCGGGTAGGATGAGATCGAGGCGCGCTGATGATGGGCCGAGAGCGCGCCACGTGGTGGGCACTGGCGAAGGCGCGAATGAGCGGCGTAGATCAATGCAGGAGATGATCGGATGGTCCAGGCAAGGGGCGTGTGTGGAAAAGGCTGGGTCGTTGGATCTGAAGCGAGATCCAACGGCTGAGGACGCAGGCGGATGAGGCGATGGGAGGCGGGCCGCGTGGCGCAACCAGAGGGCGCCACGTGGCCTGCTGTGAGTGGCTGGAATAAGATGCACGTGTAGAGAGAAGAGGGGACCGAATTTGGAGAAACTCAAAACATGAAAGTTGTAGATCTCGATGAGATCTACAAGTTTCATGTTGACCAATGACAGAGATGAGGTCAAATATGATACATAAATACAAGGATACATAAATATACATATGTAGTATACAAAGTGGCCCAAAAACCCAACTTTCTCATACAAGCTCCAAATTCAATGAAATTAGTCTCATTTTAAAGGTCTTTTAATGTGTAGTATTCTATGAGTAAGTAGACCTAAATCGGAGTTTGCATGAGGACTTTATGTGCATTCTAGTGTACAGGGGTTCTCAGGCTTTATTGGCTATTTTACAAGGGTGATTTTTTGCATTCTTCCCTATATTATTAACTAAGTAGTATAGATTATAGAGAAGAGGTTATTTTGGTGAATAGGTATTTTACAAGGGATTTACGGCTTCTTATTTAAATGCAAATGAGCTGCTAAACTGCATGAGTTATGAATATATGCATGAATGCTATTTATGCCATATAAGGGGAAATATGCCTCTATTTTCTCGGGAACAAGGCTCTATTTTTGACTTTTGAAGTGATGAATCACAGATTCATCAAGTACGAAAGGTAAACTCGCATGTCCGATTTGTATGGATAAAACACATTCGACGTGGCTAAATGCGAGTATGAAACATTGTTATTTGGGACATCGTCGTTTCTTACCGGTCAGTCATAGATGGTTAAGAAGTGAAAATAATTACAAGTTCGATGGACAACCGTTTGGACGTCGTTTAAGTTTGACTCACCGATCAGGAAACACAATGTGTATGGAACAAAAAAATTTGGGAAACTTCTCTCTAGGCCGATTAACAAAGAGGAAGAATACAGGTGGATGGCGAAAACAAAGTATATTCTTTCAGGAGCTGCCCTACTGGCATACTTTACAGGTCCGTCATAACTTGGACGTGATGCATATAGAGAAGAATGTTATGGAAAATATTCTTTCAATTTTGAATATCTCTAGTAGCCACAGGGCGGTTCTTCTGATGCAGGTAGTGGATCTACACCGAGACGGCGTGGACCGTCTCAGTGTAGATTATTAGACCGTCTTGCACCAGGGCAGACGTTACCTGTACGTATTGTTGGCGGAGATGCGGTAGGAGAGAACTCCACGGAGTTCCAGAGCTACCTTGGCCAGGTTGCACGTGCGCGCGTCCCCATCACCACCCACGACTTCCGACAGCTTCCTTATGCTGTCAAGGCTTCCATACTTGCTGATCTGGAGGTATTCTAAAATCTTAAAACAGTTTTTGCATTTTATGACGTAATCGTTATTATATTTGTTGTATCAGGTTGTATTTACATGGGAACGCAGTACCCATGTCGACTCTCAGATTTTATCCCATGCTGCTGAGATGTTGCGTCGATACAAGGGACGCATAAAAGCTAAGGTAGGATTTTTTTATTAATATTTAATATCAAGATATTTACATATTGACTATATTTATTTCTCCATTTGTAGTACTTCAACCCCCAGATTCCATATGAACAGCTTGTGCAGAATATCCCTCCTGGTGTTAGACCAGAGCAATGGAGGGAGCTGATTAATTTTTGGTCCAGTGAGGATTTTGCGGTATGTATATAGTTTTCTTAGTTATTTCTTTTATTTTTATACTGACTTTGTGAAATTTCAGTCGATTTCTTCCAAGAATACGGCGAATCGTTCGAAAGGGTTTAGGTCGACGCATAAGATGGGAAGGAAGAACACCAACCAATTGAAGGACGACTTTGTAAGTATTTAAAAAATATTTACAATGATTAATTTTGAGTCTTAAACAATTTTAAGAAGTTGTTTAACTTTTTATAGTTGAGGGAAAATGAACGAGAAATGACCCGCATAGAGGTTTTTGCTGGGTCAAAGAGTAGAGACTTAGGAGGAGAGGTGCAGTAGGTTGATGAAGCCTACGCACCAATACATGTAAGTATAAATACAATTTTTACTTAAAAGATTAGTTATGATAATATACTAAATTTATTTTCTATTTCTCATATGTAGGAAGAAATGATTAGGCTCTCTACCACCTCCTCGTTGGATAGCACGGGGACGAGCAATCCCCCGTTGACGGCCGATGATGCCTTCCGTCAAGCCACTGGTCCAGAACACAGTGGACGCATCCGTTGCGGAGGACGGGGCGAAACGATCCGTACATGGTACGGAATGGGTGGTGCAGGTGGGTCGCAGTCTTCCTCGCAGGGAAGCCAGAGAGAAAGAGATGGAGAGGGAGCTGCGCGAAGTAAAGGCAACGATGAATGCACAAGCTGCGGAGATGGCACAGATGCGTATGGACATGGCGAATTTCATGTCCTTAGTAAGCCGTCTTCAAAGTCAAGCCACGCCCCCTGTACAACCTGCACATCCCGGCGACGACGAGGAGAGTGAGGAGGAAACCGAAGAGAGTGACGGGAGTGATGGGAGTGGCGCATCAGAGTAGGTGGCATGGAGTTAGTACCCTAGTTAATTTTTTATCCTTTAATTGTAATATTTTTTATTAGTGTCTAACATTATGTAGACTTGTTATCGTTTAGTAATGTTGTTTTATGATTATGTTGAATGTATTGTGTTGTTTGATCTTCAATTTATGATATGGTTAGTTGTTGGATGTTGTGGTTTGTTCTTTTGCAGAGAAGAATGATTGGTGTTGTAGAGTTTATTATGTTCATATTGTTGTCAGGTGTAATATTGAATGATGTAAGGAACATATCAGAATATATAAATTTTTTTTCCTGTCATGGTTTATTGGGGACGGTTGTAACCGTCCCCTCTAGAGCTACAGAAACGTCCCCCCAGTTAGAACAAATCACGGAGACTATTGGGGACGGTTCTAACCGTCCCCATTAGGTAAGCGCAATTGGGACGGTTAGAACCGTCCCGTTTACCCTTCTGTTGGCGTCGCTATAGATGCTACAACTAGAGGGGACGGTTAACCGTCCCTAATAGTCTTATGTTGGCGTCGCTATAGACTTTTCCAGGCTTCTGTTGGCGTCGCAAAAGACCTAAAGAGTAGAAGGGACGGTTACAACCGTCCCTAAATGCAAATGTATGCGACGGTTGTAACCATCCCTTCTACTCTGAAGGTCTTTTTGCGACGCCAACAGAAGCCTGGAAAAGTCTATAGCGACGCCAACAGAAGACTATTAGGGACGGTTGTAACCGTCCCCTCTAGTTGGGCAGACGCGACGGTTGAAACCGTCCCATATATGCTTATGTCGGCGTCGCTATATACGCTAAGGTAAAGGGGACGGTTACAACCGTCACATCTGCGAAACGCATGCGACGGGGGTAACCGTCCCCAAAGGTTTTCTGGGGTCGTCTCAAAATGTTGAAGGCCATTAGGGACGGTTGTAACCGTCTCTAATAATATAGGTTGTAGGGACGGTCGCAACCGTCCCTAATAGCCTTCGTGTAAGGGACGGTTACAACCGTCCCCAATGGTTGATTACATGAGACGGTTGTCAGAAGCGTCCCATATAGTCAAATGAGACGGTGGCTGCAGGGACGGTTTAGTAACCGTCCCCGTTGATCAGAGGGGACGGTCCTAGAGACAAAAAGGACGGTCACCGACTGTCCCCTTAGACCCACCAGCCTGTAGTGACGCTCAAAGCACCTTTCGGGACGGTCACAGAAGCCTTTCTGGGATGGTCTAAAACATCCCCTTTAGGTCCCATGGGTCGAAATCGGAGACAACAAGGTGCTATCAAACGGAAGCGACGGTCGAAACCGTCCCCTTCGATTATCAACGGGGACGGTCACAACCGTCCCCCATGCTCGACTGACCTTTCGCTACGCCCACAGAAGTGTTTCAGGGACGGTTTAAACCGTCCCTTTAGGGTCGCATGGGTACAAACCGGATACAGCGAGACCTATCAAACAGAAGCAACGGTTATAACCGTCCCCTTCGATAATCAATGGGGACCGTTACGACCGTCCCCTACGTTCAAAGGACCTATCGCGATGCCAACAGAAGACTTTCGGGGACAATTAAAATCGTCCCCTTTAATCCTTTAAAGCCAAATATAGAGCTTGTGATCTATTTTGATACAAAGGAGACGTTTCTGGAGTACAAAGGTGACGGTTACAACCGTCCCCAATAACCTCTGAAAGCAAAAAATAATAATGAATTTATTTATGTTTTTGTCTTGCTCCTACTGCAAAACCACATAGACAATACAAGACAAATAAAAGAAACCAAATTTCTTACTTAATACTTAAAAAAGACAATTTTCTGTTCTATATTTTCGTAGCCACTAATCTTAAATTATAACAACTACTATTCAAGATAGAACTAAAATATATTACATAGTTATTGTGCATTCATCGTCATCTATTCTGATTCGTCACTTTCCTCGCTCTATTCATCACTTTCCTCATCATCGCTGAGTTGTGCAAGCGGTGGCTCAGCCTGGCTTTGAAGACGGCTAATGTATGCAATGACATTCGTCATGTCCATACACATCTTAGCCATCTCTTCACCCTGTGCGGACATCTTTGCCTTGACATCGCGCAACTCCCTCTCCATCTCTCTCTCTCCCTCTGGCTCCCTTGCGAGGAGGTCCGAGACCCACTTGCACCACCCATTCCGTACCATGTACGGATCGTTTCTCCACGTCCTCCACAACGTATGTGTTCACTGTGTTCTGGACATGTGGCTTTGAGGAAGGCTTCATCTGCGTATAAAGGGAGAGTGCTCGTCCCCGTGCTATCTATTGAGGTGGTGATGGAGAGCCTAATCATTTTCTCATGCATGCATAGTTATATATATATATTATTTCAAAATTTTAATATAAGACATTCTAAAAATTAATAATATATATTGCTTACATGAATTGATGCGTAGACGTCATCAACCCACTACACTTCTCCTCCAACATCCATGCTCTTTGACCCGACAAATACCTCTATGCGGGTCATTTCTCTATCGTTATCCCTCAACTAAAAAAACATAAAAAAAGATATTTTTAAAATTTACTTCCAAAATTAGTCACATTTAAAAAATTTTGAATACTTACAAAGTCGTCCTTCAATTAATTTGTGTTATTTCTCTCCGTCTTGTGGGTGGACCTAAATCCTTTGGAGCGGTTCGAAGTATTTTTTGTAGATATTGCCTTTAATTAAATAAAGTTAGTACAAATATAAAACAATTAATTAGGAAAAATTTTACATACCGCGAACTCCTCACTGGACCAAAAATTGATCAACTCCCTCCACTGATCTGGTGTAATACCTAGTGGGACGTTCTGCACAAGCTGCTCATATGGAATTTGGGGATTGTAATACTATCAAGCGGAAGCGACGATTATAACTGTCCCCTTCGATAATCAATGGGGACGGTTACGACCGTCCCCTACATTCAAAGGACCTATCGCGATACCAACAGAAGACTTTCGGGGACAGTTAAAATCGTCCCCTTTAATCCTTGAAAGCCAAATATAGAGCCCGTAATCTATTTTGATAAAAAGGAGACGTTTCTGGAGTATAAAAGGTGACGGTTACAACCGTCCCCAATACCCTCTGAAAGCAAAAAAAATAATGAATTTATTTGTATTTTTGTCATGCTACTGCTGCAAAACCACATAGACAATACAAGACACATAAAAGAAACCAAATTTCTTACTTAATACTTTAAAAAAATAATTTTCAATTCTACATCCTCGTAGCCACTAATCTTAAATGATAATAACTACTATTCAAAATAGAACTAAAATATATTACATAGATATTGTACATCCATCGTCATCGATTCTGATTCGTCACTTTTCTCGCTCTCTTCATCACTTTCCTCATCATCATTGAGTTGTGCAAGCGATGGCTCGGCTTGACTTTGAAGACGGCTAATGTATGCAATGACATTCGTCATGTCCATACGCATCTTAGCCATTTCTTCACCCTGTGTGGACATCTTTGCCTTGATATCGCGCAACTCCCTCTCCATCTCTCTCTCCCTCTGGCTCCCTTGCGAGGAGATCCGAGATCCACTTGCACCACCCATTCCGTACCATGTACGGATCGTTTCTCCACGTCCTCCGCAACGTATGCATCCATTGTGTTCTGGACATGTGGCTTGGAGGAAGGCTTCATCGGCGGATAAAGAGAGAGTGCCCGTCCTTGTGCTATCTAGTGAGGTGGTGATGGAGAGCCTAATCATTTCTTCCTGCATATATAGATATATATTATTTTAAAAATTTAATATAAGATATTCTAAAAATTAATAATATATATTGCTTATATGAATTGGTGCGTAGGCGTCATCAACCCACTGCACTTCTCCTCCTACATCCCTGCTCTTTGACCCAACAAATACCTCTATGCAGGTCATTTCTCTATCGTTATCCCTCAACTAAAAAAACATAAAAAAAATATATTTTTAAAATTTGCTTCCAAAATTAGTCACATTCAAAAAATTTTGAATACTTACAAAGTCATCCTTCAATTGATTTATGTTCTTTCTCCCCATCTTGTGGGTGGACCTAAATCTTTTAGAGCGGTTCGAAGTATTTTTTGTAGATATTACCTATAATTAAATAAAGTTAGTACAAATATAAAACAACTAATTAAGAAAAATTTTACATACCGCGAACTCCTCACCGGATCAAAAATTGATCAACTCCCTCCACTGATCTAGTGTAACACCTGGTGGGACGTTCTGCACAAGCTGCTCATATAGAATCTGGGGATTGCAATACTATCAAGCGGAAGCGAAGGTTATAACCGTCCCCTTCGATAATCAATGGGCACGGTTAAGACTGTCTCCTACGTTCAAAGGACCTACCGCGATGCCAACAGAAGACTTTCGGGGACAGTTAAAATCATCCCTTTTAATCCTTAAAGCCAAATATAGAGCCTGTGATCTATTTTGATATAAAGGAGACGTTTCTGTAGTACAAAAGGCGACGGTTACAACTGTCCCCAATACCCTCTGAAAGCAAAAAAAATAATGAATTTATTTATGTTTTTGTTATGCTCCTGCTGCAAAAGCACATAGACAATACAAGACACATAAAAGAAACCAAATTTCTTACTTAATACTTAAAAAAACAGTTTTCAGTTCTACATCCTTGTAGCCACTAATCTTAAATTATAACAACTACTGTTCAAGATAGAACTAAAATATATTACATAGATATTGTACATCCATCGTCATCTATTCTGATTCGTCACTTTCCTCATCATCATTGAGTTGTGCAAGCGGTAGCTCGGCCTGGCTTTAAAGACGGCTAATGTATGCAATGCCATTCGTCGTGTATTTCCATAATCCTTATCAGAATACCCTTATTCCGAGAGATCACTATCTCTCAAGGTATCCACAGTTAAGATCTTTTAGATCTCTATCTATAAAGTCTTAAGCTTTTGAAGATATGACTTTGAGATCAGTATCTTAAAAAAACTTGTCATCTATGAAGATTTTGTTATTACTGCAATCAAGTGTTTTCTCTCCATAGTAGGATTAGCAACACTTTACTACTCCCACTGCATGGCAGATATCTGGCTTTTGTACACATTTAGCATACACTTAGCTTCTCGTAACTAATGCACATGTGCAAGAAGTTCTAGCATTCACTTCCTCAACTCTTTGAGGTGCTATCCCTTTAGATAGGTCAGTACCAAATCTCAAGGGAAGGAAGCCTTTCTTGGAATTTTCAAGAATGGAATATGTCCAAGGTGTACTACAAATGTGACAGTCCCAATACCTTCTTTTCTTTGCTTCTGAACAACTTCAGAACTAAGATCTAAGAGGTATTCTTGAGATCATATCTCAAGGTATGGAATAGCCAGTCTATAAAACACTTATTATCATCCTTATATCATTCCAAATGATTAGGATATTATCTACATTTAGCACGATGAACACAATGGCACTCCCACTAAGCTTCACATGGTACATCAAGATTCTATCTGAAATCATAACATTTATGATTTCATCAAATCTGATATTCCAACTACAAGAAGCTTATTTGAGTCCATAGATAGAGTTTTTTTAGTTTGCACACCTTGCTTTCCTCAACCATGAAGCCCTGGGGCTACTTCATGTGAATATCCTCAGAGAGGAATTTATAGAGGAATGCAATGTTGACTTCCATCTCGAAGATGTCAAAGCCAAGTTGTGTAGATATAGTTAGAAATAATTCGATGGGTTTACGCAAGGTTACTGAAGAGAAAGTGTCATCGCAAGCAATGTCTTCTCTTCCAGTGTGTAGCTCATGTCTACGAACCGAGCTTTGAAGGTCTCCACCTTATCATCAGATTCCCTTTCTCTTGAAGATCCATTTACACTTTAATGGGTCTTACCCTTATAGGTGGATCCTCGAGGGTCCATATACAACATTTGTATATGAAGTCTACTTTAGACTTTATTGCTAGTATCCATCTTTCCATGGCATGATCCTCAGGAGCTTCATCACATGAAGTCCGATCATTGTCAGACTTAACTGACACATGGAATACATCCTCAAACTCATTTGAAGAGGTATTAGTGCTTCATTTTTAATTGTCCCTTTTATTTTCTGATTTCAGGAGCCTCATTATGTTCTCAAGATCAAACGAGTTCCTACACTTCATTTTTGTCTTGATTCTCAAGAGAGTCATCCTCTACACGGGGGCATGAGGTCGGGCGCCGTCCCGGAGTGACACGTGGAGGCCTTGCGTGGGGAGGGGGCAGCGGATGAGGAGCATGGAGGGGGAGGAGTCGTTGGAGAGGGGAGGGAGCTCGAAGGAGGCGGAGTAGTGGCAGAGGAGGGAGGAAGGGGTAAATAGAGAGAAGCGAAGAGGGTAGTTTTGGAAGAGGATAGTTTGGTCGGGGAAGGTGACGGCGTGGAAGAGACGCGTGTCGGGCCGCCGGTCGGCCACGGTGGGGAAGCTATCCGTGAAGGAGACGGTGTGGAGAGCCGTCGAGTGCTGCCACGTGACGAGGAGCACCGGGCGGAACCACACTGCGACAGAGGGTGGCGAATTTGCAGTAAAGTTAGAATTAATACACAGAAAAAAACTGAACAAATTAATGGACTTCTTAGAAATAGGAAATTTAAAGAAACTAATCTGAGATAAACCTGCTATTCTTTTCTAAATACCCATTTAATTAAAAATTTAAGAAAATGTCGAGCATTTTGCGGGCTATTTCAAACAGCAATTTCATTTTTTAAGAACAGATTGAATCATTAAAACAAGTAAAAAACGATCAAGAAGAGAATCATGTGCGATCACAAGTGGTACGATAGTTTGCATATTAAGCACAAGGAAACAAAATAACTAGATTTTGACAAAATAATATCTCGAACAGCTCGCCATAAAGCTGCGATATAATCTCCAACACAAGACAATCGATAACACAGTGTATAATAGTAAATTTTCCATATCGAAATGGCCGACGAAACCAAATCCGAGGACACGAAAAGGGTTTAATTAAAATACTAGTTTCTTTCAAGGGAACGACGGGGAAATTCTCACGATTTTGAGTGGGAAATGAGAGGAAAGATGGGCAAAGTTCGTGCCGAATTTACGTGACGTGAGCAGAGCGGTTATGGCCCTCCTATATAAAATTTTATATTGAAAAAAAGAGTAGTTAATTTAGCATCTAATTTGCTATTCAAATAAGCAAATCGAACAATTAAAGTAAACCGCAAATTAAGAGGACAAAAACAGTAAAGAAATCCCGTTCTCTGCTCGATTTAAGATTTGCTTGAAGTACAAAAGGAGCCATCACAATGATAGAAGGTGATTCATGACTCTCTTCGCAATTTAATGTCGCTTTTGAGCTACACCAGACGGTCAATTAATACTCACACCGCGCTAGCCAATTGATGGCGCAGTTGCATACTTCCGCATTTGTTTGACCATTTCGGAAGATTTAACAGTCGATCAACCAAAAAATACTTCAATCCACGAGTTCGATCACAAAAACAAAGTGATTAATGTGGACAGGGGGGAGTGTGCAATGGACAGATAAGGGCAAGGAGGTGTGCGGTGGGAGAGACCTCAAACCTCACTTGGTAGCGGTTTTAGTCATCACTTTCTATGTGTTTTTACTCATCACTCTTGTTGGGATTTCAATCCTACTTTCATTTCATTAATCCCCAAGAAAGTTCACATCAACTCAATTAAAGATTAAATACCTATTAGCCTGTGCAACTCTATTTAAAAAGTCATCTCTTCTATTATTGCAAAAATGCTCAAAACTATTCTCCTTGGTTGTATTTCTCCTGAACAAATTGGGTTCATGCAAAATCATCCTATTTTTGATCATATTGTCACTACTATAGAACTAATTCAACATCTAAATAAAGAAAAATCACATAAAACGCACAACCTATCATTTTACATATAATTTCAACTTATTTTCAATAAAAATAAAATAAAAATATTTTGATACTATTCTCTACCTTAAAAGTTCGAAATAAAAAACTATTTTTTATATAAAAAAAATCAATTTTCAACATTAAAAATAAACCAAAAGCTATAAAAATCCTAAAAATTCTTTCTAAAAATCTATAAAAATAGAAAATAAAAATTCAAAAAAATCTTTAAAAATAAATTAAAAATTAGGAGATCTTTAGCTTAGATTTTCTATAGTTTAACCATATACTCCAACAGTTTGCCTCCTTGAGTTCGACACTCCCATACTTTATCACTGTACATCAAAGTTTAGGAATATAAATAAAATAAATAAAAGGATTATCTAAAAATAATTTTTTTGGTAAAATCTACCTGATCGATACAATGACCATAGTTATCTTTAGGCCGGGTGCGGTTTTTCAAAGGTACAACCTAACCCATACTGGGACATGACTCCAACAGTTGTGGAAAATGTATATGATGCTCAACATACATGGAGCAAGTCATTATGACAGGCCAAGTCCACTACCCATTAGGAAAAGTCTTCAATGGCATAGGCAACGCGCCATGATACGAGATCACCAAGACCATAAACTTGTACTAAAAAAACCCACGACTACCAATGTACTTCCTTGTACAAAGGAAAAACAATATAGTATTCCACCTTCACTAATCCATACACTTGAGCTCCCCTCATAGTACTACTACTTGAAACATTAATTATTGTGATCAGACACAAATCAACATTTAAATTTTAACCCTATATATATGAAAGTAAAACATAAACTACCAACCATGACTTGGATTCCAAATGAATTCCAAATACATTGCATAGTTCGATAACCATAGTTTTGTTTCCTTCCACATGGATTCCACTTCCTTACGATATAAGTAATAAACTATAACACTATTTGGATACGAGAAGAACTATGTTATCCATTTGATTATATATCTATATAAGAATTCCACCAACCAACAAATGATAATTTGTACCCATGTTAGCATTGTGTTTAATTTATATGCATACACACATTTTTCTTTTATTATTAATCTTATATGTAACATATAACCTTTTTGAATCTGGCTATCCGCTACCATATTTGCTTAATACAAACCGTTGAAATCAGAATCCATGTGTAGTTTTTTGTTTCAGTCATTAAAATCCTTATTTCTTGATGTTTAAACATTGGATCCAACTCGTCAATCAATCCTCTATAATTAAGTAGAAGACACTACTACATGAATGTATTTACCTAATATTATCCTCATTATAACTACTTACTTTAAATAGTTGTTTACTTCTAATTATAAATGGTAGCGTTACATGCTCAACATCCCTTTCCTAAGTAATCGTCGCCGATTCTTCTTCCTAAATGCCCTTAATCCTCCGCATCATGAGCTATTTTATAATTTCCCAAAGGATTTTTAGAGATTTTGGCATGCTTTATCAAAGCTTCTTATGGAAATTAACTCGAGCAATGCAACAGTAGTTTAAACTCATCATTTCCTCTCAAGAAATCTTGCCCCAAAAGTTAATAGCTTGCTTCCAATAAACACAATGATTTTTTTATCACTTGTGCCCTTCTTAACCTCTGCAATATAAGTTATGTCCTTCACTTTTTTGAGATATCAGTTGTGCTCATATATTCTTGTGAATCTTTACAGCTCTGCCCTTTCGTTAAGGTAAAGTATATGTTTAATGTAAGCATAAAGAAATAGCTGTTAGGAAGCTATTAATCAAGTTCCGACCGCGTATAGAATTTTCATATTTAATTTGTTAGATATTTGTTAAATTTGTTCCTCAGAATAAATTTAATGTACGCATAAAGAAATAGCTCGAAGGAAGCTGCAGTGCAAACTTATTTGATCATGTAGAAAATATTAAACGGTCTCATCCTAATCGGGACGTTGTTGACTTTATTCTCTGTAAGTTTCTTGGAGCACAGGTCTTCTATTAGTTTATTTATTCCTAACAGATTTAAATTTTAATACGATGGAGCTACGTCCTTTCATTTGGGAGAGCTACGCGTGCAAGATATAACAAAAAAAGCCTCTTTTCAATCCGTAGACAAACATTAATCCTAAACAAAACACCCCCATTTGAGAGATGAGAACAAGAAAAGAAGTACATTAATTAGATCAGACAGTGTATGTTTAGGAGAACTCTCTGTTGTCGAAGCAGCAAGCACTGCACCACAATCGGTTCATGTTGAATATATAAAAGTAATATTATTTGTAGCGAAAATACTTTTTATATTTAAAGTTAATGAATAATGGCATATCCGTCATTATAATATTGGTGACAATTTATATGGCAACGCTTATTCCTTATTATTTTTTTGAAATTTTAACTAATATCTGTTAATTGAAAAATAACAAAAGATAAATATATATATATACCAGGATTTAAAAATCGGATCGGACCAGTCGGTCGGACCGGTTGGACCGAGAACCAGCCTCGACCCGATCGTTTCGACCGGTTTTTTGTAATTAATTTCAAAAACAAAGAAAAATAAAATCCGGGTCCGACCAGTGGTCGAACCGGGTTGACCTAGATTGACCAAGTTTTGATGGTTTCAAAAAATAAGGGTATAAATAATAAAATAATGAGGTTTTTATCACTTGTGCCCTTCTTAACTTCTACTATATAAGGTATGTCCCTCTCTTTTTTGGAATATACGTTGTGCTAATACTTTCTTAGAGTAATTTTCTAGAAGCAACTATAAATAAATGATTATAATATCATATTCGTATATAATTCTAGAAAATGTGACTAGCTTTTGTAGAGTTTTACTCGAAATAGGAAAGCATGTTATTCTATTTAAAGATTTGACATTTTAAACGATTATTTCACTGATATATAAATATATACTTACATATATGTATCCGATTTTATTTGTTCAAAAAACCGATTTGATCGGTCTGACCAGTAAATTAAGTCCGGTCCGTTTTTTTCCGAGTCAATAGAAATGATGATGTCATGCTGATGTCATCACCGATCCGACGGGTTTGGATCGACGGTCAGAACCCGTCGGATCCAATGAATTTATAATTTAGATGTTGAATTAGTTCTATAGTAGTGACAATATGATCAAAAATAGGATGATTTTGCATGAACCCAATTTATAATTTAGATGTTGAATTATAAATTTAAAAGTCCGATTCAACATTACGTTGGTAATTCATACATACCCGTGCGGTGCACGGGTGGAATGAATTACCAACGTAATGTTGAATCGGTCTTTTAAATTATAATATGTATAGTGCAAGCAAAGTATAATTGTATATTTTGTAGCAAATAGTATTTTTTTCATCCAAATGTGTAATCTATAAGAAGGATGTGTATAGATAGAATATTTGTTAGATAGAGTATATTTGCTTCAACAATACTTGTAAAATTCAGAATTTGTCTCATCAAATAAAAAAATCAAAAACAAAAGATTATACTTTGCAGATGAAGCTAAATGGAGGAGAAGGGATGGAGCATTCAACCATGGAAACTCAAAAGAATTGATTGATGTTGGAATTCAAAAAGGTGGTGCAACATTAGATCGACTCAAATGCGAAGAGTGTGTTCAAGGAAAACACTTCTATATATAGAGCTCGAGATCGTGCATGTTCCGTCGTCGCTCCCCCATCTCGGCGGCAATAGAGAGGAGTCGGAGATGGAAGTCTGATGATCGACGATGTAGCGGTAGCAACCCATGAACTGGAGTGATTTGTATCAAGATTTTCCCTCGAAATGTAAACCCTATTCTGCGAAAATGCTTTTTGTTCGGATCTTATTTGCAGAAGATAAATTTGGTGCTTATTCAGTGTTCTTTGTCTAATAAAAGGGTGTTCATCCTTTCTTCCTTAAAAAATCTGGTTAAGCTCACGTATTCACAATACTGTAGCAAATATAAGTACTTAGGGATCTTCGGGAATAAAGGGAGTTGTGCATTGTGTATATTAATGTTTAATATGCAAAGTTAAATATAAGTTCCCATATGAATTATTCATAATATGACAAATTTAGTTCTTTGTGTGCGATCTCCTACAGCTAAATACTTGCATATTTTAAATAAAGGAATGCCATGATTAATCATAAAGATTACAAGGCTACAAATTCTTATCTAGTACTTCAATTTTCTTCTGATTTTTCACGACGTTGTTGAAATTTTACCGTGCATTTTTTTAATGTTTCAGTGGTATGCAGAAAGTAATAAATCTATATCAAAATCTGATAGGCATTTCTATAGTATATGTGTAAACCAAAGATTATTCTTCACTTTTCTCCTCGCTTTCCAAGTACCAACTGTGAGCATACATAAGATGTAAGGCCATATCTTCTTTTATAAGTTATGGTAAAATACACACGACCCTACATGTGCATTCAAAAACATAGGGTTGGAGGAATGGGCACCTAAACGCGAGCGGTGCTAAAATTGCATTTTTCACATCACCTCTTCCATCCAATCGCATCAGTCGGACTCCACCAGACACCAACTACATCAAAACCATCACAAAGCATGACGAAATCAACATCAATAACTCAAATGGCGGCACCTGTCCCGTACTTTTGTTGGTCGATATTAATCACAACTTTTTCCAGTTCAAAATCAGATTTCCAAGCCCTGAAATATTTCACACATTAATAAATCACAACATCCAAGTACAGCCACCGCCAAGCTTCCACGTAACCACTTCTCCCTTCCTATATCATCAAAAGACAAGTCCTGGTCCAAGAAATTGCAGAAACTAAGTCAAAACCAACACCAAACGCCAAAAAAAATGGAGAGCTCACCTAGAGACGACGCGTTTCTCGCCAGGCCCGAGAATCCCCCCCCCCCCCCGCGCTGGGGGGTGGGGGGGGGCGTCGCGGTCAAAGCTGCTCGGCCCCGGGCGGAACCCCGGGTCCCTTCCGCCATCGCCGGGGTGATGGTGGTCGTACGCGCCAATACCGCGGTAGGGATGGCGGCAGGCGCCGAAGAATCCTTCTCCGCCGCCGCGAGGGTGGCCATTGGGGTGGCAGAAGGGGTGGTCTCCGTCCTGGGGGGGTCTGTCGGACCACCTTGACGGGCCCCTGGAGCGGTCTCCTCTGTGGCGATCCATTGACTTAGTGGGAACGATTGGATATCTAGGGCTCCGCGGGAGGGAATGGTCGGGGAGAAGGATTCGTTTGCAGGAGGTGTGTTTTCTTGCTTTGGAGGAAAATATTGGAATGTGAAAGAAGGAGCGACTCCATAAATTTTTTCACTTCTTCCAGTTCGCCCTCAGATCGCCCCTCCATTTCGTCCCCAGACATGGAAGGGGATTAGCCGGAGAAGAGCAACCGCCTGATGGTTGACCCACAGAGGCAGGCTGAAAAGGCGAAAGGGCGCGAGGTGACTTTGTGTAATTCCCTCGAAAAATCGAGGCCAGAGATGGAACGACGGTTGGGGGCAGGTTGTAGATAAAATGACGCCTGGGGGCACGCTGTAGGTGGAATTGAAAAGGTTAAAACCGGAATTTTTTGCCTGAAAAGTAATGCCCTTGGCGGGCTTTAATATATGTATAATGGACTAGTATTTTTTACTTTAAAAATACCAAATAAATTCAGAAAAATCTAAAAAAATCACAAAAACATTATAAAATTATAAAAAAAAACCGGAAACATTTCATTTCCTGATTTTTATGCATTTTCCCTTATTTTCATAAATCCTCCACCTTCTCTTTTGTTATATTATATATATATTCGATTATTAAAGAAGAAAATATAAAAATATAAAACCAAAAAAAAGAAAAAGAAAAATATAAACTCAAAAATTAAATAAAAAAGATATATATAAAATTAAAACCCACAAAAAATTGCATACTTGTAGACACTTGATCACATATCACACTTTTGTGCATCTTTGCTTGATTTATCTTGCTTGCTCCCTGAGTTCGACACTCTACACACTTGCACACTATTCACACTTTTGTAGAGTTATAATAAATTTTGACTCCACATTTGCTTTTCATTGCTTGATTTATATTGTGGGTTCATTGTTGACTAATACAGAATTTTGAAGTGGTCAACACATCGACTGTTGATCCGCCTTGTGGATCAATACGACCGCTTGATTTTTCGTGTTAAGAATACCTTTGTTTTTATTTCATTCTTTATTCATTTTGGGACCTATTTTTGGTTCCACTTTTTATACCTCAAATAAAGAAACTTTGTACATGAAAGTTGTAGATAATTAAATAAAGAAAAATACAAAATTGATTTCATTCAAAAATAATGTACAGATAAAAAGTTATGGTCTGAATAAGAATCCAGAATCCCAACTTCCCAGACTTGTATCTCGCAAATAAAAACTCCAAATGCATCAAACTCACCTTTAATTGTATATAATTTAAAATAAGCTATTTAATGACAGTGGTTTCGCATTTGGTGGAGCTACGGTTTGAAAGTTGAGTTTTTGACCCTATTGTATTCTTGTACATATTAAAATAATCATTTTATTTATTATTCTTTATTTTTATAATTTCTTATTTTTTATAATTTTGCAAATATTATTTATAATAAAGTTATACATTAAAATCAGAATAAAAACCTAACGAAAATACAAAAATAAAATACTTGTATATGATACATAGGTATAATACCAATACACAAACCTATATTATTAATACTTCTATTTTATTAAGTATACAAAAGACTTCATAAAAGTACAATAAAAATATATTTAAGTGTATAAAAATATTCTATAAATTTATAAAATAATAAACAAAAATGCATACATTAAATAAATAAAAAAATAAAATACTAAAATATACAGATACATATACCTATATATGTCTAAAAGATAACTTTTAATTTTATACCACGTAAAAATAATTAAAAATCATATTAAAATACCTTATAAAATAATAAATTTTTTTATTAAATAACCTAAAATTAAATAAATCGTTTACTATTTTAAAATGATTTTACAAATATTAGTTCCAGGCTTTTTCTTGGTTGGTCCACGTGGACCAACCAGGAGGGCTGGAGAGTTGACCTTGGGTCAACTCTCTGACCCAGCGCCTGCCTTGTCAGACTGTGGTTGTTGACCTATTTCGTGATTTTTTCGAGGCCAATCGTTGCATATTTTCATGATCCACCCTTCATGACTTTTCAAGCCCGATAATCCATGATTTACGCCCTAGGCTTACATCGATCTTTGGATCGACGATTCGCTCGATACACCTCATTCTTCTCGCCCTGTCCGCTATCTCCGTCAAAAACCCCTTTGACCTCCATTTTGAATTTGATCCCTCTTCCTCCATTTTCAGCCGCAAACCCCCAGCCCTTCGTACTCCTGGTGATAGTAGGAAGCTAGTGAGCCAGATTTCATGCGAATTGGAGTCGAATCGAGGTTGATCCACTCCCTCGCCGGAGCTCCGCCAGAAGTTTCCAACCTCCCCTCCGGTGAGCCTTCCTCCTTTCTTTTGCACTTTCTTGTAGTTTAGACCTAGAGTAGCGTAGTTTAGCAGTATTACAGCTTCCCGTTCCGCCGTTCACCGTGAATCAGGTTTCGAATCCACGGCGGAGCTCCGCTCCGCCTCCACCATTCGACGTCACCACTGTTCTAAACCCGCTCCTTTCACCTCCATCTTCTTCCTCATCGCTTTGTCGCTCTGCTCCACCCATCCATCCACCTTGATCTCGCCCAGATCGAGCTACCCGAGCCCCGTTCTCCGCCGACCGCCGGAGCTCTACGCCCGAGCCACAAACCGCTTCCATTCTCCCTCAAAACGCCATCCCGAGCTTCGCCTTTTTGCTGTGCTTCTAAACTTGCAGGAAAGAGCCCAAGAGGAGGCTCCTGTGAGCCTCGACTACCCGGGGAAACACGTCCCAGGTCACCTCCGCTGTCCGGCCAAGTCTCGCCATCTCAGCTCCGGCTGAGACCCTCGTTCGACGCGGAGCAACCTCAGGAGTCTTTTGCCCTTACTCCTGGGCCGGAAGGCCGTGTGTCGGCCACCATCGTCGCTCAAGGCGACCTCCAGGAAAAGTTCTTCCAACGCCTTCCACGGCCGTCCAATCAAAAGCGAGCACCAGATTCACCCACGGTCGTTGGATGATCGAGAGCAGCGGCCGTCAGATCACATCAGAGCTTCCAATCTCCGTCGTCTGCTGCGAAGGGGTATCGCACGCCCTCGTCACACCATGTGTTTAAGTGAACAGCGATGAGCCGTTCGATCGTGCCTAAGGTGGGCATTTTGCAAATCAACCCCGCCTATTTTGCGTAATTATTATTTAATCTAGAAACTTTTCCAGGCAGTTGTTTAACTTTTGTAATATTTAAACTTAGGCCCCTGACGTTTTTAGATTTGCACTTTAGTCTTCGGAAACGTCACCTCACGTGATGCAACACGCGGTTTGGGTATTTTGCACTAATGTTCCTGAACTTTCTGATAATTGCATTTATACCCCTAGCGTAGTTATGTAAATATATTTTTGGGCTATTTGCACTCTTGTCCCGCCGGTTTTTGTTATTTGAAATTATACCCCAGTGAACAGCAGAACACGTACTCCGCGCGTGATTTTTTGGTAAAATTGCAACCAGGCCCCTGACTTCCTATGCATTTACATTTATGCCCTTGCCACTAGAGTAGTTTCTTTTTGTTGTTTTTATTTATTGCATGCATCTCTTAAAAATCTACAAAAATTACCATAGGTTCCTGTTGCATTGTAGTATCACGCCATATTTTTATTTTGCATATTTATTGCATTTTAGTATTTATAAAAATTCAAAAACACACTCATTTTGTGCACTATTTACATTAGAAAATTCCATAAAAATTATAAAAACACCTCAGAAAATTCTCAAAAAATTATTTTGCATATTTTAGTTGTTTTAACTTCAGTCCAAAAATCATTAAAAAATATAAAAGAAAACTCCTAAAAATATAAAAATTCTAAAATTCATAAAAATCTTAAAAATTCTATAAAAATCTTAAAAATTAATTTTTGTCTCTAAATCTTCCTTGTTTTATTATCTTTTATTGAAAATTAATTTGGATAATTTTTGTTACTGTTTCCTATTTTATTTCTCCATTTTAATTTCAGCTTTTTAATTTGTTCTCTATTTTCAGTATTTTTGACTTTAAAAATACCAAAAAATTAGGAAAATCTAGAAAAAACACAAAAACATTAGAAACATATAAAAAAGCCTAAAAACATTTTACTTCCTGATTTTCTTTATTTTTACCTATTTTTATTAATACATTTTCTATCGCTTTCTTACTATGTGTATATATTCTATTATTGAAAAAATATATAAAAATATAAAATATAAAAAGAAAACATAAAATTAGAAAATTAAAAATTAAAATACAAAAATATAAAATCAAAAATTAAATAAAAAAATAGAAAATAAAAAACCCACCAAAAATTCTACTTGGCTAAGTAGTATTCATGACATAAGATATTTGACTTTCATTTAGTCTGCTTTGCTCTGATTGCTTCATGTGTTCGATCCCTATTTACTTGTCATTATACATTTTTAGTAGGGTATAATAAATTTTAATCCTTACTCTTGATTGCTTGATTAATTGTGTGAGTCAATTGTTGATCAACGTGAAGTCTTGAGTAGTCGCCTCAGCAACACTGAGTCTGATTTGTCAGACCATTATTTAGCGGCTCTCGTCTTCTCGTTTTTCAATAGGGTGACTCAACATGATGTACATATCCCTCTTCGTGTAAATATTTTATTATCTAAAATAAAAATATTAATATGTTCCCTATATTTTGTACATATTTATGAAAATAGAAATAAAATAAAAATGGGAAAAATAAAATAAAAATAAAAATAAATAAAATTCTCTCTCATCAGTGTGCATAGACCATGTATATAAAATAAAATACCTATTTATTTCTCCTTGTAAATAATTAATAAAAATCCAATAAAAATCATTTTATATTCCATATTTTATGGTGGAAATAAATAAACTATAAAATTGGAATAAATGTACATATTTAAAATATTAAAAATAAAAAATAATAAAAAAATACATAGGTGTACAAACCTGTATGTAATAATAATATAATGTAAATACGTATTTTATTTTTCAAAAAAATAAATAAAAATCACTAAAAATTTCTTTGAAAATAAATAAATATTTTTCATTTTGTAAATATTTTGAAATAAGGTCATTTTCTATTTTATTTTGATTTTTCAAAATATTTTCCAATGGAATTTTTCCATTGGTCCACGAGGGATTGTTGACCCCGGTCAACTCTCCCCCCAGGACCACCCAGTTGACGGATCTGCGCCCCGACCCGATTTCACCCAATTATCCTAGACCGATCCGTCACCCTCTCACCCAAACCCCGGGCTCCATTTGTAGATCTTACATCCGAGATTCATGCCCGGGGATCATCCTAGGGATCCATGCATCTGAATTCCATGCCCGATTCCATCTTTGCCAAATCCCTATCACTATTTAGTCTCGCCTCCTTCGCCATTTGCCGCACCTTCGACCACCACCTTCGATCCCTGTGACCTCCATCGTCTTCCTCGAGTGACAGCAAGTACGGAGGGTGTCCGAGAGAGAGTTTGGAGGTGTGTATCCCAGGTCCGACGACCCTCGTCATCGTGCTCCGCCGCCGGCGAAGCTCGAGCCTCTAGAGGCGACGCTCCATCGAGGCGACGATCACCGGAGAACCAACGTCTCCTCCCCAGTCGACTTCGATCATCAGGTAGATCCTATAGCTTCTTTAGCCTAGTACATCGTCGATTTTCGCATCCCAGGTCCACCAGATCCGCCAGTGGCCGGAGCTCCGCCACCCCATCTCAGCCGTATTGATCGACTCTCCGACCCATAGCCACCTTCCCTACGCGATCTGATCACCTCGAGCTGGCCCATCTGATCCCAGATCGAGTCGGGTTCTCTCCATCACCTTCGCCGGAACCCCCCATAGCCCATCCACACCGCTTCCCTTTACCTTTTTGCCAATAACCCTCGTCGGAGCATCCCTCCGAGCAAGAGCTTTGTTTTGCAGGTCAATAATCGTAGAAACCCCCCTTGGTTGCCGTTTCCACCCTTCGCCGGAGCTGCTCCAGGTTGCTCCTCCCTCGCCGGAGGATTTGATAATTGGAGCCTTCATCGGAGGCCACCAACGGACGCGGAACGCCACTGCGAGGAGGACCCACTTCTCCGATCTTCCATCGGCCGTCTGGATCGTCTCTGGATCGCCAGAGAAGCTCGCCCGGGAGGAGTTCTTCCTCATCCTCTCGCAGCCGTCAGATCCCCTCTCTGCGCCAGGTCTGATCTCAGCCGCACGTAGCCTGCTCCTGTCAAGCCGTTAGATCCACGATCTGACGGCCATGTGCGCCCCACGTTGGATCATCCAGAGGGCGTCATCAGGACCGTGCATCCATCACCAGCCACAGCTCGACACCCGGCACTCACGTGTGCCCCTCACGCCCTCGGCTGGGTAATTGTACCCATACCCCTGCAGTTTTATTTAGTTTTATTTAGTCTTTGAAATAAATGTGCACTCTTGGGTTGTTTGCATGTTTGGACCTCCAGTTTAGTTTATTTGCTTTTTAGCCTCTGCTTGTGTGAGACACGTGCTTCGACACGTGCTTTTTAGACATTTTGCAACTTTGATCATGTAGTTCTAAGGTGTTACAGTTTGCATGTTTATTAATTAGAAATACATTTTTGGTCCCTGTGAATGTAAACCACATGCTCGGCACGTGATACATTGGGATATTTGCATTATCTGGGCTGGAGTTTCTGGTTGTTCTCGATTGAAGTTTATGTTTTAAAAATTATACTTATGCCCCTGTGTGTGCTGTATTCGACATGTGTGGAAATTGATGTGATTTTTGCACAGATACCCTTATAGTTTTTGCACTAGTTATGCCTTTATTCCCGAAACTTAGTTTTTATTGCATATAGGTCCCTATGTGTTGTAGCCTTTGTAGCGGTTGAATAAAATAGCAAATTAAACCCAAATCCATTGAAATTTGGACACGTGGCTCATGACACTTTGTAAAAATTTCACTATTTTTGGGACATTTTTGTTGCTTTTATTATTTTGAAAAAAATCAAAAACTTCATTTTTGTTATTGTCTGAATTAGAAAAGCATCTAAAAATATAAAAATTCATCTAAAAAATCTAAAAAAATTAGTATATGTTTATTTTGTTGTTTTCTAGCTTCTATCCAATTTTTAGCTCATTTGGACTATAAAACCCATAAAAATTAAAAAAATACTAAAAACTTTATAAAAATCATTAAACTTTCTATAAAAATCAAAAAAATGCAAACTCTTTTTCTGTAGCTTAGGTTTTGTATCTAGTTTTCAAAAAAATTGTATCCAGATTTTTAGATGCTAATTAGATATTTTTATTAGTCTTTCAAGTCTGGCTGCGCATTGACTCACTGTTTTTCCCTTTCTTGATTTTTATAAAATCAACTAAAAATTAGAAAATTCTAAAAAATCCATCAAAAACACTTAAAAATATAAAAATACAAAAAACAACTTTATTTGACTTTTCTGGCTTTATTTGTTGTGTTTTATAAATAGTGGCTTGTAGGCTTTTTCCTTTGTTTTTATATTTTCCTTATTATTAAAAATACAAAAAAATAAAAACATTTAAAAATCCACCAAAAACATCTCTTTTATTTTATTTTCATTTTCGACTACTTCATAGGTCGTCTCGGCCAATTCATGCTCCTTGTGTCCGACCTTGGTCGCTATACCAGAATCAAATAAAGAGCGAGGACCGCTGTTGCTTTTATTGCTTGATTTTTTATTTTGGTGGTTCCTGATATTTTTCTTGTTGAGCCGAGCACCGAGATCTGGGTCGCAACGACCCTTGAGTGATTCCATACCTTCACCCGGGTCTTGTTCATTCACGGCTCATCACACGTGTTTCTAGGTCATGCAAGCCAGATATGATATATGATGGGTTTTACGACACCGACTACAACATCATATTTGATAAGGGTTCGATTTCTAAGTCGACGTCCAAGAATATCGAATGTATCAATTGCATTTTGGAACCTTTAATATTTTAATAGTTTGACATATACGTATTACATGTGATTATAAACTTGGTGTGCATGGAGTGTATACATACGATAGAGTTATGTGGTAAATTTTTATATTTTCATAATTGCTTGCATGTAATTTATTAATGTTAATGTATATATTAACAAAGATTGTAATTTTTATTGACTTTATATGTCATGACAATCGATCTATATTTTTAATGGATATTTATCTGGTACTATTTGTATCAGTATTCGATATAGATGAACACTACATCAGAAAAATCCAATGTTGGCGTTTACAAACGGAGAATTAGGCTTCCTTAAATGTCCACATTTCTTATTTTCGACGTATATAAGCGTTGTAAATTTCTGTCGATTCTGGTTTGTCTAGTTTGAGTTTATTCGATGTAAAAACCATAACGTCGATTCAAGTGATTTAGCCAAAATAAATATCGAACATCATAACATATTTTGACGTGTAAAGGTCGATGTTCAGTATAAATATCAACATGAACATGGGTTTTTTTAAATAATTATTAAAAAAACCGTAATTAATTAAATAGTTATGATTATATTTTATTTAAAAAATGTATCAATCGATACCTCAGGTGTCGATTTGGAATGTGGCCCTCAAATCAGCACCTCGGGTGCTGATTTGGGCTTGGGAAATTTCCATCTAATCCCATCCGACCTTTTATTTATTATTTGATCCTTCTTCCTTTTACATGTTATTCAATCCTATAAATAACGAAAAATAATTCTTTCTTCTATTATATATGAATGAGGACTTCTTAATTGTTTACTGTTTTATTAAATAGGCATCGTCAATATTTATTTTTCCCATCGCAAGCTTCTCGATCCATCACTAGGAGCTTTTCTCTCGTCTTTGGAGGTGCAAAGATTGGTTAGCTTTCCTTCTGCACCTCCTCCTCATCTTCCTTCTCTCCGATAATGTTATTCTCAAATATGATGTATATCTCTATTTTTAATTTTATTCTTTATTATTGATATATACTGAGAATATTTTTAGTTGACATCACAAGAATATTATAATAAATATAAAATAAATATAAAGAAATTGAGAGTGTGCTCAATATTCTTTTCTATTGACATACACGAGCACAATAACGTACAATCTAACATCAACTAACTTGGAAAAAATGCAAGTATTTCATTAAAATCATAAAAGTACAAAAACATGTTTACAAATAATAAAAAAATATTAACAATATCTTATAGTTTCCATTTAAATGTGTTTATTTTACCTCGATGACGATGGCATATTTTTCATAGCAAAAGGGGCAGCTTCTACGAAAAAATGAATAGATCTCACATTGATGATTGAACTCAACATTATTAATGTGGATTCATCATCGTGAATTGGTACTGCAAAGAATATTGATCCCTTATACAGCCACTTACACGTTAATGTAAGTATATACTGGTCGAGCGGGAGATCAGTGGCTTCAGATACTCGAGCTATTAAATCAACGTATGTTAATTGGCATAGTAATATAACCATACGTTTCTTGCCCCCAATATATTCTACGTGATCATTAGAGACATGAACCGATCCACTCGAATATAATAAGACATGAGCGATGTTGGATGCCATCTCTACGAATCAAATATGATTTTTATTAGCTTATTTAAAATAAGGGAATAACAATCATTTACATTTCACTCAGATGTCCTAACTGAGAAATTGCTATCAGCTTGAAGTAAGTATACTAATCACTCAGAGATGGAATCCAAAAGTTCGATCTTAGGGAACTCATCGGTGCTCACCACAGTGAGTCCTGCAAGCGTTGTATAGAGGCCCTCTCGATGCTCGATTCCAAATCTAAATGAGAGTATTTATAACGTGACTAAGTCCATACACAACTATAGGTGGATTCAATGATAATAAGGTATTTATCCTTAATCTATTTAATATTAAAATTAATTTCTAAATTATATTTAAATTTATTTATTTTCAACTTCTGTAGGGTAGATCTTCCTAAAAAATTTATAACACAAACTATTGCAATTCTAATATTTAAATGATTTAATTTGAATGTATATTTAAATGAACTAATTTCCTTTAAATATATCTAAATTTGCACATCTAATTAATGATTACAATCACAAAAAAATAATACATGTAAAGTTACCTGAAAGAAGTGTGTCTTCAACAAATAGAAATGTTATCCGAAAAGAAAAGAATATAATCCAATAACAATACTATATGGCCTTCGCTGATAAAAACCTGCAAAAAACACAAAAAATGGTCTACAAAAAAAAGATCTTATTCTTACTCGAATAAGAATATCAACTTGAGAGAGACGAAATCACGCTTTAGAATATGGATTTAGAGGAATGAGAGAAGAGGAGTAAGGGAGGAAGAAGTAGAAGGAAAGAGGGGATAGATGTGTGAAAATGGGGAGAATGGGGGAGGTATATATAAGAAATTTGGGAGAGGGGACCGTTGGCAATTTTCCAACGGCCACCTCCCAAATCGGCACCTCAGGTGCCGATTGAAACATATTTTTAAGATAAAATATAAGCATACTTATTTAATTAATTACGATTTTTTAATAATTATTAAAAAAAGCCCACATGAACATGCCGAATATTTTACTTGAATTCGACTGTAATATTTTTTAACATCGATTTAGTTCCACATATATGAGATCATGAGGCATAACCGTTGAATTTCATGTATTTTGTTGTAGAAACTGATATGAATATGGAAATATCCATATCCAAACCATATCTAATCCGATTTTATCCTTATATACGATGCAATCCATATGCCATTGCATTTATCATCATCTTATTGAATGTCAAGATAAATATATATGTATATGTATATGTGTATATATATATATCAATTTGGACCTTGTTCAGTTAATTATCATATGCATTAATTCAAATTTTGGCATCCATATGTATGTCAATTTCAAATTGGATATATATGTGGATTTGTCTCGTGTGTGTGTCATCAAATGCATGTAAATTTAATCTAATTTACAACATATTAATTTGTATTATTTTTTGTATTTACCACATTATTTTCATATTTGCCAACATTGTTAATATCACATCCATGTTTATATTTCAAAAGAGATAAGGTCAAATTTATCTATCAGTATTTATCCCTAATCATTTGGATCTTTTTGAATAAATTGGGTAGTGGAAGCTTCTAAATGGGTACCCGCAAGTACCCGTTAATCTAAACGGATTTTTTTATGGGACGTGGGACATGATATAATGAACGGGTCAAACTGGGTACCGTTGACCCATCATTTTCAGACGGGTACCTGCATTTGGATCTTTTTGAATAAATTGGGTAGTGTAAGCTTCTAAATGGGTACCCGCGAGTACCCGTTAATCTAAACGGATTTTTTATGGGACATGGGACATGATATAATTAACGTGTCAAACTGGGTACCGTTGACCCATCATTTTCAGACGGGTACCCGTGAGTTTAGGGTCAAAATGAACGGGTCAAACTGGGTACCGTTGACTCGGATATATTTGAACACCCTTAATTCAGAGGCTTGTTTTGGTCATCTGAGGGGCTTTTCTCAACATAACTAACTGATTTCGAGGTCCACAAGGTGCTCATAGACAATCTTGTCCCTAGGGGAGGATCGGAAGGCTGGCAGTTTCCCCCCAAAGTAAGAATCAGTGCACCTCTTTCACTCCATGTCATATCTTTAATTAGCTCTGAGGAATCATATAGCACTTTATTGCATGAAAACAAACTCTAGTATTAATATTACATCGACAACTCTGAAGTCAATTAAGTCTGCGTTGACAAAATAGTGGCACCTCCTACTACATCTATATATACTTATAGATCCTTCAGAGATCCAAAAAAGTAGATATTCATCTATATCCATTTTTTAACTATCTAAGAAGCTGCTAGGAAACTGTAGAGGTATAACAGAAATCGGGGAAGAATTCGTATCCTTAGTAGAACTCGCACGTGTCGTCGCTGAGGAAGAAGAGAAATTCCATGCTTGTGTGGAAATTGACCCTCTCCTATTATACACCATTCATGGAAAAGACCCTAGTCCAACCTCTGGAGAGTTTAGCCAAATTATATATGACTGAGATAGTCAGGTTTTATGGTGTCCTTGTATCGATTGTATCATATTGGGACCCAATGTTCACATCTAGATTTTTGAGGAGCTTTATTTAGAATATGGTATAAGTTATGGGCACCAATATGAAGTTTTACACATCCATCATCTTGATTTCAGCTGACATATGGTCAGTCAGAAAGGACCATCCAAACTTTGTAGGACATGTTGAATTTATATATATTAGTCTTGGATTTTTTCAGGAGTTGGGATCGACACGAACGGTTGGTAGAGTTCACGTATAATAGCTACCATGCGAGCAAATACGAGAAATTGGCCCCGTATGAGGCATTATATGGAGGTCATGCAGATCACCATGGTGACGTGGGCGAGAGACATCTTTTGAAACCAGAGCTGGTCCAAGCTGATGTAGAGAAGGTTAACTTCATCAAGAACATCTTATTGACAGCTCGGAGTAGGCAGAAGTCGTATGCGAAGGCGAGACTTGACTTTTGCAGTTGGTGATCATGTCTTCTTGAAATTTGTGCCCCTTAAGAACTTTGAGAGTCAACTCCATAGTTAGTGGTTTGGCAAGAAGGGGAAGTTAAGTCTATCATATTCGGGACCATCTGAGATCTCAGAGAGGATTGGCAAAGTCGCTTATCATGTTGCACTTCCACTCCAGTACAAACATTTGCATGATATATTTCATCTTTCCATATTGAGGAAGTACAATACGGATCCTTTGCATGATACATTGCATGATATATTTCATCTTTCCATATTGAGGAAGTACAATACGAAAGAGGCTACTTGGGAGCTGGGGGAAGAAACGTGCAAACACTATCCTCTACTGGATTCGATGTTGATCAGGGAAAAATTTTGATGAATTTTTACGAATCAATTAGTCAAAAATTTATCTTAATTTAACAAAAACTGAAAGCTCTCGAGTTTCAGGGGAGGAGGAGGTGCGGGGGCGACTTGGGCGCGGGGGGCGGAGGGGGCAGGGGAGGCGCGGGGGACGAGGAGGCGCCAAGGGCGACCTGGGTGCGGGGGGCGGCGGGGCAGCGGAGGCGCGGGGGAGGAGGAGGCGCGAGGGGGGGGGGTGCGTCCTGGGCGCGAGGGGCGGTGGGGGCAGGGGAGACGTGGGGGAGGAGGAGGCGCGGGGGGTGACCTGGGCGCGGGGGGCGGCGGGGGCAAGGGGCGCGGGAGAGGAGGAGGCGCGGGAGAGGAAGGGCACGCGAAGCAGCCGTCCCCCTCATGCTGCTCGAGCCTCGCCGGCGTGGTCAAGTCGGAGCCGCAGTGCCTGTGCTCGGTCATCGACGGCAGCGGGGACGCATGGAGTGGGGCGAAGGGAGGCTGGGGTGGAGGAAGAGGGCAGGCCGGGGGTGGGGGAGGAGTTCCGAGCGGAGAGGGAGGAGGAAGAGGTTGGAGGAGGAGGAAGAGGTTGGAGGAGGAAGAGGATGGGGGAAGAAGAGGAAGAAGAAGAGGGTGTCAAATGACCATTGAACCCTTTTTTATAATTAATTCCATTTATGTCCTCAAAGTTAATGTCTGTTTGCACTGTGGATGGACGACAACTAACCCAAGGGGCACAATGATAAAACGACTAGAAGTTGGGGGCACAATTGATATACATATATAAAAACCCTAGGCATAATTAGAAGTAAATTAGAAAGATCAAAAAAGATAGTTTCTATCGAGCATGTTGAAATACAAATCCTCAAGGAAGTCCCCGATTTTGTAAGGTTTTAATATGCAAATGTTTTGTATTCTAAAACGATTCGCTTCATTTAGGTCTTTGTTGCTTTGTTAAGTGCAGTCAAAACTGTCTCACAATGTAATGTATCTGATCTTTCTTAGTTCAATTCCATGTAGGTGGAAATTGTTACGTACAACTCTTATCTTAAGATTTTTAGACCTTGTTACTTGCATTCGATTTAGTTGTGTAGCTTAATTCAGTCAACATATTGTGGCTTCGAGTTGTTTTAGAATGCTTACATAATATTACAGTTTTCTGCTTTTCAGTGAAATAGATAATAAATGCGATTAGGTAGGAGAAATCTGTAGTTGAGCAAGGAAGATTACAAACCATACTAAATAATAATAGAAAGGAGGTAGAAAACATTACGATCATTGGCCTCGTAGTACTGCGGTATGAAGGGCTGCCAAGGCATCTTCCAGACATAACCCACCACATAGAAAAAGGGTATATAAAAAAATACAAGCTCACATAGCATGGTTCTTTTCTATGTCATCCATCAACATTATTTTACACCTTGGGGAATCAGATGGCTAATCTAAGTAGGAAGCTTAATAACAAAATCTACAGTGTGATTGTGATTCTTTCAGTGGCAAAGACCTGAATGAATGCTTGATTCTGGTGTTTTAGGAAGATCTTCCAACCTAGAGAGATAAGGTCGTCCCTACAGCCTGAGGGACAGGAAAATTTCAGAAACCGAACGATCTGATAACCATAATATCTTCGCCATCTTTCCTTCTATCTATATGGAACGTCTTCACCATAGGCTGCATGAGACGAAGGGTGTGACATTGTCTGACGGTGGGAAGGTACGTATGGTACCGAGCAAACGGGAAGGTTCCGATGTACAATCGATGGTAAAGGGAGAGACCACCGACGACGTCGCCGTGGGGTGAACGAAGACGAGCATGCACCAAGTAAAAAGAGATTCCATTCAGAAATTTTCTATGTCCAGGAAATTTCAATTGAAAGTTCTAAACCAATCTGATTCATTTACATTGGTTGGCTGAGCTTAAGTAGCTACATTTTCGCATCATGTGACATTATCCATCAATATCTTTCAAAGAATTTATTGTCAGATAATGGCTACATATACAATGTTTAATGGATAAACTGAATGGAATTTTTTTTCTAATTGCTGACATTCTTTCTCATGTTGAACAAAATCACAAATATATATAAGTTACCTCATGGTGTAAAAAATATATTGCAGATGAATCTTCTCTTCGAAAAAAGTTAGTTATTTCTAATTGTACATGCTACATTAATTATGTATCTTCTATAATCCTCTATATGCAGATGATATTTTTTTCTCTCCTAAATACCGTGTCATATAGTTGAAATGTATCTTTGGATAATTCATATTCGCATATCATTTGTTTTTTCTATTTATTTTTCTATAATTTTTATGCAGCAAAGATGTTTTATATTATTTTTGCTTTAACTATGTATTTCTTTTCTTGGCAGAAATTATAGCCCAATAATGAATTGATAATTTAATTTGAGACTGAAAAGGGGTTGATATTGCCTGGGTTGAGCATTTTCTAAAGCAAGAAGAATTTATTATATTGTAGAACATGTATCTTCTATTGTGTGCTTCCAATTTCGAATTACATAAGCGTTTTTCTAAGTGGACAGTGATTATATTTCTCCGTGTTCTAATAAATAGTTTTATACTGTGCATAATATCGATTCAAGTGATTTAGTAGCTTTGAATACTTGCATTAATATTATTTCCTTCCTATATCTTAAATATAATATAACTAAGTTTGATTTTTCAAGCATACATGCATTCCGATGCAACGCACAAGGCAACCTACCAGTATATAGAAATTAGTAACGCAAAGATCTAAGTGGGATAGAAACTATATTAACAGATCAAGATCTAATTTATGAGGTAGTACGGTCAACTATAAGGTTTTTGAAATTATATAATTTTTTCCCTCGAAGAAGCAAGTAGTCAGTGTTAGTTTAGAACAAGTATTTGGATAAGGCTCATGGTAGAAATACACGTCAACTAATGTGGTTATGAAGGGATCTGAGTTGAAATAATTAGCTTAAATGCATGTATAACAGTTCAGGTTTTCTTATATAAGATTTTTTTTATGTCGTGCTAGAGTTTGAACGAGCGGGGAAAAGAAATACTGGGAAGTCCAACTTTAAAATTATATATATGTATATATATAAGTCATCTTAGATATCAACCAGGTGAGTGTTCTCAAGGTTATTTTCAATATGTGAAAAGGGAAGCAGCCAAGCTGGCTGCTGCGTGGGGCAGTTTCCCCCCCTTTTTTATTTTTTTTGAAAATTTTTATGTTTATTCATCTATGTATACCTCCTACATGTCATTCAAATTTCGTGAGAAACGGAGACTCCTATGCCCTCCATCTAGAACATATAAAATTTAACGGCCTGAAATTTGTTGTAAAGTACCTGTTCTAGATGGAGGGCATAGGAGTCTCCGTTTCTCACGAAATTTGAATGACATGTAGGAGGGATATATACATGAATAAACATAAAAAAAATTTCAAAAAAAATAAAAAAGGGGGGGAAACTGCCCCACGCAGCAGCCAGCTTGGCTGCTCCGCAGAGCAGCTTCCCCGTTCTCTTTCAATATTATCACATACTTTGATAGGTATTTGTGAAATGAAAAGAGATATATCTGATAGATTAAATATCGTACTTGTCCTGATTAGCGAGATGGGTCGTGACATCTTAGGATCAGTAATTCCTGAAAATAGATGAGGTCTTAGAGCTCAGGACGTTACAAAACTAATCTGAGGAGCACAACTGCTAATTGTCCTAGGTAAGGGAACAACTGATATCATGAAAAAGGAGAGGGGCGTAGCTTTTATTGCAGAATCTAAGAGGGCATAACAAAAAAACTCTAAAATAAAATATGATTTATATTGAATTAATATAAAGTAATCATATAAAGCACGTGCACGAATAAGAAAGTCTCTCTTTGTTTCCCGTTCTCATCGTGAAAAACGACAAACACAATTTTTTCTCCAAAGTTTCTCGTTTGATTCCGTGTTCCAAAGAACAACAAACATTAAAAAAATTTAGTTTGGGTTTTTATTATGTTTATATTTATAATGTATTAAACAAAATCAAGCAAGCGCATCTGGTGTAGTGGTATCATAGTACCCTCCCACGGTACTGACCGGGGTTCGATTCCCCGGATGCGCATTTTTTCCGCCTAAAATACTGTTTAATTAACAGACGGGGATTATAAATTTCGATCAGTAAAGACGATGGTATTATTACTTATAATGAGTGGTATAGATTTCGAATCATGTCATTATCCGTAAGGTCAAACCTGAAGGAAACCATGAAGCCTTCGTTTCATTTATTTAGGGTTTTGCGTCATCAATTTATGAATATAATCACATCGTGAAAATTTTAATGTTGGCAAACTCGAAAGTTTCGTTGTCATATTATATGATTTCACTACTAAATATAAATAATAATAAATGCAATAACTTAGAAAAAAATAATGAAGCATACCTCCACAATGGCTATGGAGTGGTCACAATTAGGGCCCGTTCGGCTAGGGGATTACTCTCCAATTTGGACGGGTTACTCCCAAACTCCATATTCCTAACCAACTAGTGGGGTCCACTCCCTTTCGATAAAAAAATATATATTATACCATTATATCATCAAAAAATCATAAAATACTTAACTTCTACTCACTATCCAAACTTCAATACAATCGCGTCACAAAAAATATCTACTTTTTCAAATTTCAATACAATCATATCATAATAACTACCAACTTTTTCAAATTTCAATAGAATCACATCATACAAACCCTCCCAACTCTAAACTCACTTTGGTTCATGGGTTATCTGGGGAGAATAACCCGTTTTTGTGTTTGTGTGTTTGGTTGGTGGGTTAAGGGTTTGGAGGGTTTGTGTGATGTGATTGTATTGAAATTTGAAAAAGTTGGTAGTTATTATGATATGATTGTATTGAAATTTGAAAAAGTGGGTAGTTGTTGTGATGCGATTATATTGAAGTTTGGAATAATGAGTAAAAGTTAAGTATTTTATGATTTTTAGATGATATGATGGTATAATATATATTTTTTTATGGAAAGGAAGTGGGCCCCATTAGTGGGTTAAAAGCATGTGTTTTGGGGGATACCCAGCCAAAGTGGGGGGTAACCCCCCAACCGAACAGGTCATTAGGGCATGTTTGGTAACTGGGTTCGGTTGGGTTGAGGTATCCCTTGTGAATAGTAGGGCCTGTTTGGTTACTGGGTTGGACTGGGTTGGGGTATCCTCTTGAGAATAGCAGTTGTTTGGAGGGCTGGGATGGTTGGAATGATAATTGTGATGTGATGTGACATTGATTATCTATATTAACTTTTTTAATGATTATAATATATTTTTTATGTTAATAAGTGTATTTGAGCAAGGTTAAAAATCATTATACCAAATAAATTGTATTGTCAATACAAGTAATCCCAACCCAGGAATGCAGGGTTAGAGCCAGGAGTATGCCAGGGTACCCCAAGGTACCCTGGCAACCAAACAAGCTTATGCTCATAATTTTATTCGAACATAGTTAAAAAAAATATTATACCAAAGAAATTGTAAGATCAATACAAGTAATCGCAACCCAAATTGGGAGGGTTAGAGTGAGGGTTAGCCGGTGCACCCCGATGTACATCAACAACTGAAGAGGTTAGTATCTGATCCTTATCATAGTTTGATCTACTCCAACCAATCACTAGTTGTGTTTGGTCACGGGTCAACCTAACTCGTTCCGTTCCATTTGGATACTCGATTCAAACCCATATCCTATTTATTTGGATGGATAATGGTGGTACCCATGTGAAAATTAATTATGAGTTTTGGTATAAGCAGATTGATTATGTTTTAGATAATAGATTTGCAAAAGGTACAATATCAATTGTTATTTTTTAAAATAATTTCCAGCTACTGTTATTAGAATTCACCATGTGTTCTTGCTACCAGTCTTTCCATGGGGCCATTTGTTGGGACGTTGGATTGATATATCATTTTGGTATTGCAACACAATTTTGTCTAGAATTTGATATGTGTGTGTTTTATATTTGTAAAAATGATATAATAATGCATTTTCATCAACCATCAATATTTGTATCTATATTCATCTGCCTCCATGTTCAAACTTCTAAATCATGGAGCTTTCGATCGAGTACTCAACATGATTCAATATTTTGCATGGTATATGATAGCTTAAATTATTAAGAATTTAAAGATTATATACCCATTATTATTAGAATTTTAGAGCAAATAAACATGAACCATCCTTTATAATAATTAGTGTATACAACTTGCGTTTACCCAGTCACCCTAAGAGCCCGTTCGGTTCGGGAATAAGCAGGAATAAGGATGGGGAATAAGGAGAATAATGGTCTATTCTTTGTTCGGCTGGAGGATAGGAATAAGGAGAATAAGGTGAAATAAAGGTAGGTAAGGTGGGATAAAGATAGGAATAAGAGTGAAATAAGATGTAATAATGGGGAATAGTCGTACCACTAGGAACCATGTCGGGAGGAGAATTGACCCCTTATTCCAGGGCTTATTCTCCTACCAAACATGGCCTAAGGGAGAACATCGACACTGGTCTATAAGGTCAATCTAATTTTGGACAAACCCTCACTTTTGGACACCCACAACTGACATGTATTGGAGAGCAATCAGTTGTCCAGCACCACAACCTGCACCTAGATCTGCTAAAATATTTTGAGGCGAGCGCATATACAAAGAGGAACCATCTCATGTTTAGGTGTTCGTAGAACTTCCATGCTAGCCACCGGAGCCAAGATCAACAACCAAAAGAGGCTAGCCAATATCAAGAGGGTCTGTAGACATCGGTTCAGCATCAACAAAAATGACTCATACCAGCAGCAACAACATTCATACTACTGTCGACAAAAGTTTTATCTGCAATACTATCAACAATAGTCCTGTAATAGAACCTTACGATTGATCATTCTAGCCCCCATTGACCGCTTAGCTGAACAACATGATCGATCGGTGTTGATCGATCAATCTGGTCTGAGTGATTGACCAAACCTATAGTCAGAACCGACATCTTGATCCAAGCACATGCATTTGATCATCTTTCAACCCATATCACGGTGATATGATTTTATTTAAATGTGATGCTTGAATATCCCAGAAACATTCTAAATACAATACAGTACACAACGGGATTTTGCCCAAAATATGGTTGATTGTGAGGAAAACACTGCTCGAAGGTCTCATACAATGACCAAACCCAAGGTACGAAAAATTGTGTAAAATCCAACAAGAGAGGGCTCAAAAGATCGTACCTCCAAGATTACTTTGTAGGGACTTTCTCGTGCTGACGAACAATGTTTCGAGGCACTTCGAGCAAAATACTTGCCACCGCATTGATCCCACGTCAAGTTGTTCGCAATAATGGTCTCAGTCGTCGATCATATGTCAGAAATTTTCTCTTGTGATGGAGCTACAACAAGCTCAGGCAATGTGGTCTGGTTAACTGCCTTAGACTAACAATTTGGACTATTTATAGAGACATGAGTCTACTCAAATCCAAATCCGAATCCGAAAATTTACCCACAAACTCCAAATGTTTGTATCTTGAGCCAATGAACCTTGATTTCAACATTCTTAGACTCGTTGGAAAGGTCTTGATGATTACTACACAAATAATGCAGTATGATGCTTAGGCCTTACATCATAAAGATCTCAAAGGAAATATTAGTCTCGAAACTTAAGGTGTGATCTCTACCCAGTTCCTCGACTCTGAGATATAAAAATCTTAAATGGATTGAACCCATAAAAATCTCAAAGAGAGTGAAATCCATACAAATCTCAAATGGAAATGAACTAGGGTTTTGGATCCATACTTGCAAATAGGTGAGGCTACTTCTCCCTCATATCTATATACGACTCCTACATCGCCTCCTCAACATTATGACTCTAACCCATAACATTAACTTAAGGAGTTTCCTTCTACTTAAGAGTCTTGACTGCATGTTCTAATATCTGCACATATACCTCAATGAATGAGAGGTTTGGCTCCACCGCCAGGTCCTCATAGTAGATAATGTGTCTAGGATATGGGACATACTTCCGTTGATTAGGCATATAAAACACAACGTGCATACCCTTTAAGTGTGAATGAAAGTTCACATTGTAGGACACCTTCCCAATATGGGTCAACTCTCGAATGGTCCTACAAAATAAAACATCACCTTGCGTTTAATACTGAATATCTAAATGCCCTTTATAGGGGACACTAAAAAAACGAACTCATCAGCCTCCTTCAAACTCAAGGTCCCAATCCCGTTGGTTGATGTATCTCTCTTGATGGCTCTGCATTGTTAGTAACCTCATCATAACCGACTACAAGGTCCTAAATGTCTCCGCTATGATATGCATGGTATACAATATACTATCACCCATATGTTGCCAACACAAATGGGTGGTGCACCTTCACCCATACAAAAGGCCTAAAAAGGAGCCATGTTGATGTTGGAATGATAATTGTTGTTGTATGTGAACTCAACTAGTGGAAGGTGATCCTTTCCACTTCACATCACATACTCATGATAAGTCTTCCATAGCTCGACCTTCTTAGGATGTCGACATGTTTGCAAGTGGTGAGTAGACTAAGACATGGATCGACCCTCAAGGCTCTCATGAACTTTCCCCAGTAGTGTTATTCATATGCTACCTACTTGGGTATCCCATGCAAATAGTTAATATGTTGAATGCACGATCTGGCTAGTTTTACTAGCGTACATGTCATGTTGATTGGAAGTTAAGGAGCTGACTAAGTCAACCAGTCAATGATCACCCAATAGTGTCATACCCTCATTGGGTGTGTGAGAATAATGTCACGAAGTCCATGGAGATGCTCTCCCACTTCCAAATAGGAATGGAAAGATTGTTTTACAAACTAGGGAGATGTTGTTGCTCTACGCTCCAATCGCACAAGGCAGCTGTTGATGTGCTCCGCTACATCCCCTTCATTCCCTCCCATTAAAAATTATGGTCGAGGTTCCGGTACATCCTTGTGCTTCCCGAATGAATGAAAAGTCTAGACTATGCACCTCGTGCGTGATATCTATCCTTAGCTCCTTGTCATGAGGGATGCACATGTGATCCCCCTTCGATAGAATGGATTCATGAACTCTTAATTTATCAAACTTATCCTTCAAACAACAATGGTATAAGTCTGGTAATCTCTAATCTACTCGCTGACCACAGACAATCTGTCCCACAAGGCACTTTACTTCACTGGTATGCTCACTTTATAATATGTACTCTCAAACAGATGGCACTCACTTAGTGCATGGAGCAAAAACCAAGTCTGCAACCAAGCCGCTGAACCCACTGTATGTTCCTGCCTACTCAACGCATCTATCACGACATTTTCCTTACAAGGATGGTACAATCATAATCTTTCAACATCATATTCATCTCTTGCCAATCAAAGATGTACTTGAGGCTATTTATGATTTCTGAAAATCTCAAATGTCATCAAATACAAGTAATGGCACCATATCTTCAATGCAAAGACTATAACTACCAAATCTGTAGTTACACTATAGACTCTCTAGTTGATGTGACACATAAGCCACAAACTATCCTTACTGCATCAGTATAGAGCCCAATCTTTCCTTGGAAGCATCAATGTCAACTATAAAGTCCAAACTACCAGAAGGAGGGATGATAATGAGAGCAGTAGTCAACTGCTCCTTGAGCATGTAGAAAGTCAACTCATATTTATTGCTCCAAACAAATATTACATCCTTCTATATCAACCGAGTAGAAAGGTAGGACTAATTGAGAAAACCCTCTGACAAATTACTTGTAGTACCTGGTAAGTCTAAGGAAATTAAGAATCTCAGTAATTGTCTTGGACCCCCTCCAAGACACAACTTCCTCTATCTTGGCAGGGTCAATTGACACTGCTACCCCTAAAATCATGTGGCCAAGGAATGTCAAAGGAAGAAGTCACGCTTGTTATACTTCACATACAACCGATGCTATCTGAGTGTGTCTAGTATAGTGTGAAGATATGACTCATGTGTGTGCTCATCATTAGAGTATATCACCACATCATCGATGAAAATTATCATGAACCTATCTTAGTTTGGACGAAAGAGATTATTCACTAATTCCATGAATGCATCGTGCTTTCACGAGTACAAATGGCATTGCCATGAACTTGTAGTGATTGTATCTTGTAGAAAATGCAGACTTCATCATGTCTGAATCTGATCCTCGGTTGATGATATCCAGACCGCATGTCGATCTTCTAAAACACTGTCGCTCCCTTTAGCTCTAGGGATGTTGACTGAGGTAAGCTACCCTCCTCCTCATGAGGTTAGTACGAAGGGTTGCCATTATGCTAGAGTTCTTGTAATGCATGTACAAGTAGGGTTGCATACAATACCAAATTTGGATCCACACAAGACGAAATGGTTTTGTACAATGAATGATGGCACCTTTGTTTACTTCTACTTTATGAGAGACATATATACATAAATACTAAACTCATGATATTCTCCTCGAACTAATGTCGGCGAAGACTCCAAACACTATTTTATATTTCGAATGCCATTGATGAACTATGTAGATGGAATGGATTGGAGTATCTATACATTGATATCAACCCTTATCATCTCCTAGGATCTATATACTCTGCAAACCGTGCAACATGCATAGTTCTACATTCGAAACACAAATGCGGGAGAATAAGCACAAGAAGATGATTAAAATTGTTTCCATATAACAAAGTATCTAAGCTAAAATGTATATTGTTCACGATATACACACACATCAAAATGTCCATACACATATATACATGTCTCTCAAAAGATGTACATATGTGAAAATAGGAAAGCAAATTGTACAACAAGAGTAACACAAAAGCGTACACAACCTAACAAAAAGACTGCCACAAACCACGAGTTGTTCATTGTTGCGATTGCTCCCGATAACTCGTTGGATCTGCACAAATAGATGTGTTATAAGCTATTGTTCATATTGATTCTAAACAATTATAAAAATTAAGGTAAGGTTGCAAACTGTATGAAAGTACTATAACGGTAATCCACCCACAGCTCAATCCACGACATGTTATGAGCTCAATCCACGACATGTTATGACTCCAACGAATGCGAAAACAGTTCATAGCACTCAAGCAACACTAAGAGAGTCACAACAACATCCCAAGTCCACTATCCATTCGTCAAAGTCACCGATAATGTAGGACACGAGCTAGGGCACAAGATTATCGAGATCATAAACCTCATGTCGGAAAATGCATACAATTAACATTGTATTTCTCAACGACGAGCTATTTGCAACAGGTCTCAGATCGCCAATCGGACGTTGGAAATTTTTGGTGGTGGAGCTCAGCTCAAGCAAGGTGGTCTAGAGAGCCCCTTGGGCTGACCATTTAGCCTATTTATAGGTACTTGAGTCTAATTAGATCCGGACCTGGATCCAGATCCAAAAGCCGACCCAAAAGCTTGAAACGTCCATATCCTGAGCTTACAAACTCGGATTTCAATGCTCCTGTACTCGTCGGAAAGAGCTCGACAATAACTGTATAATATAGTGTGTCTGCTACTTAGAGGCCTTACTCATAAAAATCCCAAGGAATGTCTATCCCATAGACTTAATGTGTGATCAATACCAAGTCTCCGACTCCGAGGTATACCAATATCATGTTCGGGTATCGGGTAGAACCACCCTCGGGGTGGTTTAACTCCCCTACCCCATGTTTTCTCCCTCCATGTGGGCCCCACTTTTTATCTTTTTAAAAGAAATTAAATAAATCAATTTTACATCATCAATTCCATCAAAAAATAATATACTATACCACCATATAATATAAAAATTATAAACTACTACACTTCTACTCACTTTTTCAAACTCCAATACAATCACATCACAATAACTACTCACTTTTTCAAACTCCAATACAATCATATCACCCCAAACCCACTTCTAACCCACCCCCAGTTTAACCCTCTATCCAAACACCAAAACCCAAAAATGGGTTACCTGCAACCAGTTTAACCCACCTAAACCCACTAAAACACATAGTGGGTTTAGGTGGATTAAACTGGTTGCAGGTAACCCATTTTTGGGTTTTGGTGTTTGGATAGAGGGTTAAACTGGGGGTGGGTTAGAAGTGGGTTTGGGGTGATATGATTGTATTGGAGTTTGAAAAAGTGAGTAGTTATTGTGATGTGATTGTATTGGAGTTTGAAAAAGTGAGTAGAAGTGGAGTAGTTTATAATTTTTATATTATGTGATGGTATAGTATATTATTTTTTGATGGAATTGATGATGGGGAATTTATTTATTTATTTTTTTTAAAAAGGAATAAAGTGGGGCCCACGTGGAGGGAGAAAACATGGGGTAGGGGAGTTAAACCACCCGGGGGTGGTTTAACCTTGTATCCGAACAACCCCAAAGGAAATGAACTCATAAATATATATCATCTTTTGTTAAATATACAATGAAACTAGTGAACACCCCGTGCAAAGCACGGGGGAGAAAGTGGGTCTTCCAATAACATCTAAAATATTTAAGTAATTATTATAGATTAAAATTATCTAATATATTTTAGATTGATTGCTATAATCACATTTTATTTGTAAAGAAACTATATTATCATATTAGTCAATGTATCCATACCCACATCAAAAATAAATAAATAATCGTAACATTGCCCTTATATGTTGCCACAAAAATAAATAATTCATGCACATCCATTTAAACGTGGATGATACAATAGTATACGAAAATGAATTATATTCTTATTTGATTGAATCTGTATGTTATTTAATATGTAAAAAGATCATCTTGAATTTTAAAAATATTGTTAATATTTGTAGAAATTAATATATATATATATATATATATATATAAACATGACCATCCAAAAAATGTGTAGTAGGAGCATGTGCATAGCATGAGAAGGAAAATTTAAAAAGGAAATTATATGATTATTATTATTCATATATTTTGTTTACATCACTCCAATGTTAGACCTAGAAGCAGAGACATCAAAATTGAAATCGAAAAATATATTCAATGTGATCACCACGACATGTAAATAGAATTATACCTTAGAATTTATCTTTTACGTACATACAAAAATGTACATAATGAACAGTGAGCACATTTAGATATTGACTTGTATACTTGTTAACCTATCGATCAGCTATTTAAAAATCTCTCTCACCCCAAATTTTTGTTGCACATAGAATTGGAATTATGGGAAGTTTCATGCTCCTTCTCACCAACCAAGAACACATATATTGTAAAGAAACTATCGAGTTGTGCTTATTCATATCTCCAAAGTTTATTGGTATACACTATAACTACATATAGTATTGTTATCTCCTATATGTGGAGGAATGGAACAATAATATTGTCATGATCAAATTGGCTATTAACAATAATAAAAGTGATATTATCTCTCTTCATATATTTCCATTTTCTCAAGTTCCATTCAAATGAACTATTTAGTCTTGCATATTCAAACCTAAGATTGGGAAGCCGCCAGCCAGCTCCATTTGATACTATATCTTTGTTTTGATTTCACTTGCATTGTAAGAATATGTCCAGTAATCTTAATCTGGATTTGTAGATGAATTTCTTTAGAAGAATGAGGCAAAATGGATATGTTACCCAAAGCTTAAAATATTGTATTAAATTGGAGTTTCCCTACTTGATTCGAATCAATAGATTGTAGAATTGTGTCTTTAAGGATCACCATATCTTAAACAGACAAGAAAGGACATATGAGAAACTACATGCAGGTACACCGCAAACAATTTGGACACCAAATCATGTGGCATGAGTCGTTTTTCCATAGCCCTGGATTTTCCTAACAGGGGTAGGGAATTAATTTTGACCGGCAAAGTTTTGAGCTTCGATCGTAAGGTTTTAATACATTATAAAGATTAGTCTGAAGTTGACGGTGAACAACAAAATTTTAAATTTGAATGGAAGTTTTTTAAAAAAATATTATAAAATAATCTTATAAGATCAATCACATTAGGTTAGTGAGATAAAAGATTTCTGTAAAAAATCACAAAGCAATGCTTTTGCTTCAGTGTAGGAATCAACACAAGTCAAACAATTGCCTTGTAAAGCACAGCTTTATGTCGTTTATACATGCAATTCCACTACAGACGAGTTACGGTGCAAATCCTATCCGAAGAAATAATAAGGTTTCTAAAAAAAGTTTGGGGGTGATGTTATTAGACAAGGGGTTTTTCCCGCAATCCTGACAGGGGTTTTGCCCGACGAAGAAGGGCCTCAACAGACAGTTAAGATTCAAAGAATTCGAGCTCTTGTCACGGCTCTTCTTGAAACAGTTTCATCGGATGTACGGTTCCCATTGAAGCAATTGCTCGCGGTTCCCGTTGGAGGTAGTTATCGCTCCCGTTGCCATGCTCTCCGTCCAGAAATTTCTTGACCATTTTAGTGAGGCACATAGAGCTCAGCTCGACATCAGTGGCTGCATCTTCATCGAGAAAACCACCCCCACTGCTTCATAGAGCAGACCCACACCCATATCAACTCGATCGCACCGATCTAAACCCTAACAACTCGACCACGACTCCTCTGAGATTGGAGAACCTAACAACTTCTTCTGGACGATTGCGAGTTCGAATGACCAGACTGAGCGAGGCGTACTTTGATCAACGCTACTGGAGGTGACAACATTGACGTCAGTGTCAATGGTAATACCTGCGGAATGTAGAGATGTTGTCACCGATGTCAATGGCTATACCCGCGGGTATGTAGAGGTAGAGAAGATGCCGTCAAAAATAAACTCGAGAAGGTTGCGCTTGCTGGCGAGGAGGACATGGACGGATGCCGAGGGGCGTCGAAGATGACCTTGAGGTGGCGACGCTTGCAGCCGAAGAAGACAAGTACGGAGGACAAGGGGAAAGGTAGGGATTTGGTGGTGGGGGTTGGAAGGTTCTCGTGATTTGGACACAAACAAAATTTGGGAATTAACTACGGATAATTTTGGAATTGGAACGATGGAGGATTGGGTTTGGGATCGACAAGGGCAAATTGGGAATTCTGCGGGCAAAAATTAATTGTAGCCGACCAAGTGCCCCTGCTTAATATATGTTAATGGATGGGTTTATAATAATGCTTTTAATAATCTGTCACTATAATGTATGATGTTAAATATACAATGATGATACTTTGCATTATGAAAATATTTTTTTTAAACCTAAAGATAACGACGTGTGTCACATCCGTTGTTGTATTCATTTATGAATGTGCATGTCCATAACTATTTTTGAAACTTTTAGCTAATAATTGCTGTTTTTTAAAATTTCCTCGTATTATTTATTTTTAATAAAATAACAAACATTACAACAAAAATCGACCTATAGCAACGGTTTTAAAAAAATCGTCACTACATTGTCCATTGTTAAATATATAACAACAATATTATTCATTATGAAATTATTTGTTGTACTTTAAATTAGGGACAAAGGCCATATTCATTGCTACATCATTGACGGTGGTCAATATAGCAATGGTTTTGTTGCTATTTTTAGGATTTTAAAATTGGGTTTTTATCAGTTGTGCCCCTCCGAGATATCGCAATATCAGTTATGCCCCTATCTTTTTGGTAATATCAGTTGTGCCCCCGACTTCTTGCCAATAATTCACTTGTGCCCCTCAGAGGGGCACAAGTGAATTATTGGCAAGAAGTCGGGGGCACAACTGATATTACCAAAAAGATAGGGGCATAACTGATATTGCGATATCTCGGAGGGGCACAACTGATAAAATCCCTTTAAAATTTTATAACGAATAAGTGTTGCTACATGACATTTATCGCTAATTTCCTGCATAAAAAATCTCGCTACGAATAATATAGTCGTTACATATTTTAGAGACAGATTTTGTAAAAACCATCATCACCGACCCATCTTATTCTAGTGACGCTTCCATTCTAAGCACAGGGTGTGCAATAGTAAAGATTAAGAAGGGTGACATGTCGCGTCCACATACTGGAGCTTGGGGCAAAGAAAAAGGAAAAAAATCCGAGCGTGTCGATCTCGTGGAGGGCTGACTTGCCCAAATGTGAGGATGGATCCTCGGATGTAATACAACAGGTGTGTAACGTATGGATCCGTCTGATGGGGATCAGATGACCCTCGTAGAAGGTTAGGGATAGTCAGCCCCTGAAGAGGATCGTCCAATCCCCATCGGGGGATCCTTGCATTACAACACTTGCTATATTACAACAGAAAATCCTCTTTGACATCAGGTCTACGGCATGTGCATGTCCTGATATACATACAAATACACAAACACTACTCCCATAGTCCCATATCTCAGAAACGCCATGCTCTCTCACAAGTGGTTGGTCAACAATTGCCGAATCGTCAACATCCCAATGCTGTTCAAACCGAACTTGATCATCAAAAGGGTTAGAATCAGATCGGATCATGAATCAAATCGATTCAACCAGATAACAATATCATTATTTTTTAAAATCAGATTAAATCGAACCGATATGGAAGAAATAACTGAATCGTGCAACTAAACCAGAACGAATTAAAATATGTACAAAACACACACTCAAACACTCTTAAATAAAATATAACATAAATAAAGAAAGTAAATATCCTACCGTATACATAAAATATTCTCTTGAATATGTAATATTCATATAAATATAAATAATATTTGAACTAAATACTTCGAAGTAGTAATAGATAAGTATATTTATTATACAACCCTTTTAAAAGATGAGTTGGAGTAGTTAGTTGATATTGTGTAATGGGTAGTTACAAACTTATCACACGGTTATTATTATTTTATTATAAATTTAAAGTTTAATTGTCATTGAGCGGTTCAATTACGATTGAACCTGGCTGTACATAGTCGATTAAATTGGTGGTTGAACCAACATTTCAGCAATTTAACATGAACCATCAAAACCAATCAACCGAAACTCCAAATCCGGTTGAGCGGTCCAACCTACCGATCCGGTCCGGTTTCAATAACTTGCAGTATCCTGTACCAAGAAAAGAAATCTAAACATGAGACACAGTCATCAACGATATGGCTAAAGCTACAAGTTTATATATTCTGCGCAGAAGCCCTCCGATCCGGAGAGCAGTTTATGGAGAAGACTGTGAGGTTTTTTACCCACACCTGTAAACTGGAAGAATTGACCCCCACGTACACAGAAAAGTATTGTATGTAGAAACCATGCATGCAATTGCATCCACATCTTAGGATAAGCCTTTGACATAAAAATATCGAGGGATTGCACTGATAGCTTTTCGATGTTCATAGAAACTTTGGAGTCACAAAGCACTGGTAAAGAATCTCCTGGCTATATCGGACATAGATACCCACAGATTCTGTCTGAGATCGAGGCCATCCATCGATCATATAACGGTTCAGATCAAAAGATGGATGATCCATGATTTTTGTATATATGATTTTGGACGCGGATTCGATGCTGATAATACAATTAATCGGAAACAAAAGTTACCACCAAATAGTCAATCTCCCTCTCTACGCTCCTTCAGATTAAGGAAGTACCGATGTGGGACAAAAGCTGCTATAACAAAATTAGTCTACAAATGATGTTTTTATAATTAAAATATATAATAGTGATATCGGATCAAGTGATTTTTACCCGTTGTTACTTTTAAAAATTTTAATAATCAATAAATTTTAATTGAAAAAAAAATCGTCGAAACAATATTGCTCACTGGGTTCTTTACCTGAGGTATAAGTAGACGGTACGGCATCCAAACAAGGGAGTGGGTTCTATGCTGTGGTGCGGTCCCACAACACAACACCACAACCGACGATCCAGACGCTCCAAACAATGCTCTCACGTATGGTCAGATATTATTCAATTGATATTGACATCTGACTTTATAAATCAATCCTTAAGTGCAATTATTAAGTCAAACTTTTAGGAGGAAAGTATTAGACAGAGTCAAATTCAAGCACATCCACGTGGTCAACTATGCATCCCACCGAGTTTTTAAATACCATGAACTTCGGGTGTGTGGCGTAGACCCGATAAAAAGAATTTAAATAAATACCATCTTGTTGTCTAAATTAAATATATACTTCACGATCACAAAAATTTACAATTTTAGCAGCTGGAAGATTCCTTCGGCAGCTACTGTTTCCGTAGACGATTGATGTGAGAATTTTAACATACGAGTACATCAATATATTCTAGATATAAAATTTCCTGAATGTCGTTAAAAATCCATATATATATATATTATGTTTTTCTGTGCAACAATTTATTTATCACTCAGCGCTACCTCCCGAGCACATTTAATACGACGTACCACCTACCGTTCTTTGCTGTATTTATTCGTAAGATTATTCCTGTCCTCATCGTCGGCTTATCTTTTTTTTTTTTAAGAAAAATGACTTCCACGTAGAAATGTGAGCTCAAAAACTTCATTATTTATCACCTTAAAATATTACATGCCTCAAAATGAGGCTCGGGTGTAAGAAAAACATTACAATGATCAACTTTAGACCAACGCATTCGCATGATCCATCATATTTTCACCGCATGATCCATCATATTTTCACCGTACACGCGCTCATGTCGGGAGATCTTATTGTTTCTGATGCATCAGATCGCCCAAATCATCGCTAAGTACTTGGCCCTCTCTTTCTCTGCTCCCTCCAATCACGTCCGATGAACGTCCAGAAATCCAATGTTCCATTGAAAAGTCTTGTTGGGTTTCCGACTAACGACCAAGCCTCCTTCAATTGCTTTGTTGACATAGGCCAATTTTGTTGACGGGTATACAAGAAGATCAAGATGGTATCAAAATAGATAATTTGAGGATACTTTTTGTTGACATAGGCCAATTTTGTTGTAGTATTATTGATTATCGACTTTCTAGTTTTTCCCTCTAATCAGGATCACTAATATAGTGGTGACCCTTGTACCAATTCATCTTTTCAATCCCACGGCTTTTGTTCGATATCCTATATACTTGAATCGGGGAGCGACAAGGAGTTTTAAAACCTCAGCCAAACGCAAATTTTGATCATGCCTAAGCTTGAAACATTATTTAATTACAAATTTATTATTATCGTATATGGATTTTTACCCCGCAGACCCTATAAACTTTGCCAATTGCCTCCATGACTCTCATCGACCCCGTAAACTTGCCAACTCTTACCCTATGAATCTTGTGGTTGCTCTGTTTGAAACTCACGAATGTTCTTGGGGTAATTTATAAGATCCATAGGTAATTACGTTATTCAAAAAGCCATGGAGATGACTGACAAAGTTTATAAGGACTGCCGGATAAAAATCCCTATCTTATATACTGTTGCTATACTATTACCTCTCTATAAAAATTCCTGCGGGGTCGTACTCGATTGAACATCCCCTCCGGGTTTTAACCCCATAACTAATGAGAACATGACATGACATGCAATCCCATTTGTCACTTTCTCCACATCAACCACAACTCCCCTTCCCCCCTCTCTCTCTCTACACCCACACCTTCCTCGGCTCGCTGTCCTCTCCCCTCCTCTCACTCCCCTCCCTTTCCTCCCCCACACCCCACACGCCCAATCCGAGGGCCAGCGCCAGTACAGGGATGGATCCCCTTCTTGTACGGCGCCTTCAAGTCCTCTGGAGTGGATAAAGTTCGCGCCTTTACTGGATTTGACGGCTTCCGCCATGGCCGCTTGGGAGGACCTTCTGGCGCTCTATGTTCCTGCGCTTCGGATGTGAAAGGGAGGCGTGCGAGATCTGTTGGACTGGATATGGACCCTCCTTTCCCTGGTGGGTCGCCTTTATTTTGTTCCGAATGGATCTTCTTCTGCACTTGGGGGGATCTGATCCTCGATTTCGTGGGGGTGCGAATCGAAAATAAAGATGTGGGTCGCCGAAAAAATCGCACCTTTCCCACTCTTTTCCTCGATTTTTTAATGGGTCGATTGGTTTCGACGCTGCGTGTTTTTTTGGGGGTGCTATAATGGTTTCTCGTGTCTTTCTTTTTCTGGGGGTTTGTGGGTTTCCGATGCGCGTTGGGTACGCCTCTAAATCCTCGTGGAGATCGTTCATGTAAGTTCCCATCACGGCTCATGCATCCCCACCCTTTTGATTCAATGTCGGGTTTCTCGATTTCGGTCATCTTGTGGGTGGAAATGGGCGTGTTTAGATGTGAAACGAGATTGTTCTTTTGGGCTAATTTTGTCGTGTGAAGGATAAATTCCTTGCATTTTGGGATTTTTGTTTGGGTGGGGGGTGGAGAAAGTCAACGTTATCTCGTCTTCACGTTGAACGATTCATGAAATTGTGTGGTTGCTGTTGGTTATCCTCCTCCTTGGCAACGGCAACGGGTGAGTTGCAACTTGCAAGGTATAAGCCGTGTTCCTTGACATCTCGCTGATGCGGCAGATGGAGCAAACATGCAAAGATATCTTTAGCAATTCTATGGAATAACTTTATGTTGCTTATGGAGAGAGGACGAGTTCTTGCCTTGGTCACAGGTTGTTCTGGTTGTTCTGATTTGTTATGATGGTGTTTGCATGGTATATATAAAATTACTGTGCTTGTTTTAGTTAGAGGGCGCATCATGATCTTTCTATGGAAGGACGTATAGATAAAATTACTGTTCTTGTTTTAGTTAGAAGGCGGATCACGATCCATCTATTGGCAATGATCTCTTTAGTTAACAACAGCTGAGGAATCAATGACTAATAATAACAAGAAATTAATTGTGTTTGGAATGCAATTGAAATTTAATTTTCTAATTTGTTGCTTGTAAGTCCCTTTTTTGCTGTATGACGTGATATATGTGCACGAAATGTACAGAAAATTTGTCTTTCATAGGGTGGTCTTGATCATGAGATTTGTAACCCCTCTGATTTGTAGTCTGAAGTCAGGGAAGGGAAATTCCCTCTTTACTATGTGACTCTCTTGACCCACCTTTTGCTACACTTTGGCTTAAAGACCAAGTGATTTATAGTCCATGTTCATCACTGAAATGAATTCACATCTTGGATCACCCATCCTTTTTATTGACTAAAATATCAATCAATTTTTTTCTTTAGGATCAATGCTCGATCTTTGCAAACGCGGTGAGCTTGCCATGGACGAAAAGAGGAAACTCGTATACGAATTAGCAAAATGGTCAGATGATGCATCCGAGATGTTGCAGTCATGGAGTCGGAAAGATATATTGGAAATCCTCTGTGTAGAGATGGGAAAGGAGAGGAAGTATACTGGGTTATCAAAACAAAAGCTCGTTGAGCTTCTTCTCAGACTTGTCACGGAGAAGTCGTCGGAGAAGCAAGCCGAAGAAAGAGATTGCACATTGAATTTACCTTCGAAACCACCAACCTCTTCCAAGAGACAAAGGCAGATAATCCATCTCGTCTGCCCTTGGAGATGCATACTCCTCCATCAAATGACATAGATGTCAATGAGAACCCTAAATACTGTAGAAATGTAGCTTGCAAGGCTCCTTTAACTCCAGATCATGTTTTCTGCAAACGATGTTCGTGTTGTATTTGTTACAGGTTTGATGATAATAAGGATCCCAGCCTTTGGCTGTTCTGCGGTTCAGATAATTCGTCTGAAGAAGATTCTTGTGGCATGTCATGCCATCTTGAATGCGCCTTGAAGAGTGAAAAAACAGGCATGGCAAAAAGCAAGCACATCAGGCAACTGGATGGGAGTTTTTATTGCGCTTCTTGTGGGAAAACAAATGATTTACTTGGGTGAGTACCCATCATGATTTTTTTACTATTTTTTCTTCCTCATAAGATGTTTTTGGATACTTGCACTTAATTGACAAATCATTTATGCTGAGCTCATATATGAAGATTTCGACAAATCAAATTCGGATATAGTTCATTGTTGATTTATTTGTAGAATCACATTGTCGTTGGTGACATCTTTTTTGAACTATTGAAATTTCTATAAGAATTTGGTAATTAATAGTAAGTTCTGGTTTCTTTGCACTATCCACTGCTCGATACCTGTTACAATTAAAATGCAAAACTTTTGCTTATATGCATTTTAAAGGGGAGGTTTTTAAGGCCTCACGTATCAGGAAAGCGTGGATATATGATCATATCTGATCGAAAAATAGTCTTGTCATACAAGTCGCAATAATAATAGAATTTTAAAAATATTTGATGAAACCACATGGATTGGAAACCATTCCCAACCTGTTCCATCACTATCACATGAGTTTAAGATTACCTCTTGAAGCATGAATGTGATCCTTTAGGCTTCGTTTGGTTGCTGGTACACCGGGGTACACCGACATACCCTTGGTTCCAACCCTCTCAACCTTGGTTGGGATTACTTGTATTGATCCTACAATTTCTTTGGTATAATACTTTTTAACTATGTTCAAATAAAATTATTAACATAAAAAATATTATAATCATTAAAAAAGTTAATATAACACATAATCAATGTCACATGGGGGATACCCCAACCCAACCCAGTTACCAAATATGCCCTTAGTCTCTAAAGCAAGAGACCTCCTATCTAAGTCCGATCTGACGGAGATAGCACTTGCGGGCGTGGGGACGAGCCAAGTACTTCCTGCAATCCAACGAGACATTCTGAGACTCCTTGCTACCAAATGTCTTCGTACGAAATCATCCTTCTTCATCGCCATCCTGAAAAACCAAAAATGAAGAAACTCTGCACGAGATCGATCGAATCGATCCAGCAATATAGCAACAGGATTATCCACCGTTAATGGTGTTACTCTACAAGGGGACGACCCTGAGAGGCAAGGAGAAATATCCAACATTAAGGGCATATTCCCTATGAGGGGACGCCCCTATAGAAGAGAAAGAGAGAGAGAGAGAGGAGAGACTTGTAGTTCCTTGAATTGTTGTATCTTGGAAGGCAGGGTCTGACCCTCCTTATATATGTTTTCGGACCGTTAGGATTGCAGTCCTAATTGTCAAATCACTGGTTAGGATTAAAGGAGCTCACAACCATCTTTAGGATTTTAGTTGATAACTATTATCAATTTAGATAATCCTTTTAATCCTCTCAACTAACTAATAAACAAATAACTAAATAAATGAAAAGATAAATAGGAGCTCAAAAAAAGGGATGTCCTTATGGTTGTAACAATCATGGATGCCCCTTATTTTAGGGGGCTCCTTTTTATTTTCATTTTATTTTAAATATTATGTTTTTAACAACTATTAATATTTATTTATTTATTATTTTATTTGAAAATCAATTAGCAACAAATAATTCCAAATTATTTGTGATAATTGCAAATAGACCATAGACAAATATGAATCATATCCATAGGTCCAAAACTAAATATTAATCATAATTACATTTATTGTATAATGTGAATCCAATTCACATTAACATTAATTTGTGAATCTTATTCACAATCAAGTCTCAGTGGAATAATGTGAATCTTATCCACACTATCCAAGATTATTGTGGATAACACTATCCACATTAATCTTATCTAAGATAATTAAATTCAATTTAATTATCTCAAAATCCTCTCTGTACATATTCAAAAATAATGTGAATCTTATCCACCTTATTTCCTGGATAAATGTGGATAACAATATCCAAGATAATATTATTCATGACAATAAATCCAATTTAGGTATTCCAAAATCCTCTCTGTACATATCCAAAAATAATGTGAATTTTATCCACGATATTTCTTGAATAAATGTGATAACACTATCCAAGATAATATTATCCAGGACAAGTAAATCCAATTTAATTATCCTAAGTTCTCTTATTCACTTAGTGATTTAAACATCACTGAATAGTCCAAATTCTCAGATTTATCTTTAATGCAACATTCCTCAAACTCCTTTGAGGATAGTGTGCTTTCTCCGCGGATACTTGGTGATATGGTCAAGGTGATTGCATATCCATGTATAATGACTTAGTTAATGAGATCTTATCTCATATCCAGATCTAAAAGACCTCTCAGAGATGTCTGATCATGCCAGACAAAGTTCTCAATCTTCTAATTTTCTCTAAATCTAATTCAGATCATTATCCATAATTGGACTAAGATTGGATAACCAATTCACTGAGTGGAGTCACTAAAATCCAAACATGTTTCATCACTCTCTCTGAATGGAAACGTCATGGTATACAATCATTTGAGATCACATCACCCTCGCGTATTCTTAATACCCATACATCCTGCATACTGGAAGACTGTGATTAAACCTGAAGTTCTGATCCCATTTTGGAATGTTTCCATGGTTTTATCGGTTAGTTTCCCATTCGATCATTGGGAGTTGGTATCGATTATATGCTTTCCAAAAGCATATATCATACCTTCAAATCATGTCCTATTTCATAAACAAGATGCCCAACGTTGGAATTTGATTTATCCCAATATCTCATGAGTGAGCTCATGTCTTCCGGTTCAATAGTGAACCTGTATAATCCCTTTGAGAGATCGTATTACTCATATGCCTTTGTATGCACACCAAATGTACATATTCAGATATATAACAATACATATGTCTCTGGTCAGAGGATGCGTTCGTATATCGTGATAGTATATGATAAAGAACTTGGTTATCTCGATCTCGCTAAGTCAACTCTTTGACCTAGCTTATCCGACATTTCCGAATATAGTGAATGGTCTTATCAATACACAAATGTATAACTTCCCGAGAATTTCAGTTGCGCTTATATCCATCACTGTAGGAATTGGGTTCAAGTTTTCTCCAACCCCTTTTCATCAATGGACTCTTGACGTATACGAAGGAGTACGGTTTGTTCGACAAATTCCTCTACCTCAATATCTATCTCCGTTCCTATGCAGAGGACCTACATCAAGAGGTCAGTTGGATGTCAGCCTTTAGAGTAAGGATTGTCATCTCCTTATCAGGCTGGAGTCTGAAGACCCTTTCTTGATAGTCACTTGACTGTGCAGTTGAGACCTCAATCTGACCCTTTAGATATTCAACCTTGCTCCGGCCTCTATGATCCAACATTTGGATCAAGTGTTGTTTGATATCAAGATGGCCATGGTACATAACCCCAATTGTACAAGGGATCTATTATGCAAATTAGTTGTTCTTCATTTCAAATAAGGAGTGATTCACAATAACTTTTATTGCATAATGGCTTGCTATGGGCACGTGTCCAACACATCTTTTAGATGAATTAAATATAGACCTAATTATTATAAAATCTAAACATCATAATCTCCATGGAGTTACCTTCAGTACTAGGTGCGAGTGATCTTGTGAAAATGTATGTGAAAGACCTCAAATCCATTGGCTTGTATTTGCTGTCGAGAATACCACAAGAAAACAAATGGATTCCAAACCTTTTCCTAGATATTTATTCCTTAAACACCAGTATCTGGATTGGGATTCGATGCCTTAAATGGATCTTGGCCACCAATTATGGATTTGTTCATGAATACTCCTTATATGTATGTGTTAGGGATATGCATAGGACCTTTACAACTGTCTCCTAGGATTATCACGACTTGAATTGTACCCTGTTCCCTTTTCTCGTGGAATCACTATTTTCCCATGGTCTTTTCCCTTCTGATCTTGATGGAGTTAGGCACGTAATATCTTTATATCTTGTGATTGATTACTTTGTGAATTGCTTATTCATGTGGTGGTTCCCTTATTCATTTTAAAGGAATATGTTGGTTTGTGGGAAAGAACTTTCATGACAACATGGCTGATATACCAGCCTATATAACTCTCAAAAAAAGATATACCAGCCTATATTGTTTCAAGGGGTATTGGGTTTCAATATTCACTTTTATCTCCATTTCATGGATGCCCCTGAGTAATCAAACTTGATTTAATAAATAACCACATTTCTGATTTTGTAATGATGTCCCTGAGTTTTTGTAGCTTTCCTCACATGTCCAAGCTTGTTGACTGGTTTGCGAGAACCATGTTTTTGGATGGAGGGCTTCACCCCAACTTTTGCTTGAAGAGATCGACCATCTCTACAATTGGTGCATCATGAGTGAAACTTGAAAGCATATTTACATATATGTTAGCATGCCACTAGTTGCTAACTTGCTACTTAGGAAGTGCTGATCGTTCAATAATATGGATATAGTAATAAACTTCGGTTGGTATTGATTGTCATTGGTTCAAGTAATAGAGTTTTTAGTTTCTAATTTATTATAATGCATGTCGTTATTATGAATGTTGTACTCTATAATTTAAATGTCATTTGTATTTATTTGCTTGTTTGTTTGCTTTCTGATATCTCTCAGACTATTTTGCATGCATAATATAGAATTTTCACCTATACTTGCGATATATCCCTATATATGTATGATATCTCCCTTGTCGATATGAGTTCAATATTGCTATTTCAAACCTTGGCAACGGTTCTAATGTGGCATGCCCTAGCATGTGATTTATTGAGATTTTCCCACATTTAGGGGATTAGTTCTCGACCAATAGTGGGAAACTGGATTTCTAAAAAAATGAACGGGATCTGGCACTTTGATCCATCCAATCAATATAGCTTTGTTGATTGCATGAAACTCCTTCAGGGAGGGTGTCGAAACTTTGCATCTTTAACTGTTGAGTTGAGACTTGAGAGATCCAAATGGTTGGGGATCAAAGTTAAATGTTTTGACTTCTCATTCTATGCATTTCCAAATATTATATGATATCCCCTTTCCATACTTGCCTATATGAGTTCAATATTGATATTTCAAACCTTGGCAAGAGTTCAAGTGCGGCATGTCATATCATGTTATTTTGTGAGGTTTTCCCACAATTAGGGTATTAGTTGTCGACCAATAATGGGAAACTGGATTTCTAAAAAAATTTGATGGAGATCTGACTCCTTGACCCATCCAATATAGCTTCATTGATTACATGAAACTCCTACTGACATGGGGAGAGAGACTCCTTCTGACGGGGGAAAGAGATAGATCTTTGCATTTTAACTATTGAGTTCAGATTTGAGAGATCCAAATGGTTGGGATCAAAGTTAAGTGTTTTGATGCCATGGTTTAAATTTCACGAACTTTCATTGAAATTTCGCTGAAATTTTGATTTTAGCAGTCTGGGGATATCGAAATTCCCCCCTCTTTCTTGAATTTTGACCGAGATGAGCTGAAATATCGGCATATCAAGCCATATTAGTTGAAATTGATGGCTTTCAGTAGAAATTTTCTTAGATATTGACCGATATCGAAGATATTTCGCTAATATCTATGTATATAAACGATATTATCCATGCGAGCTTGATTTCACTACTTATTTCAGCAAGACCCCGTCTGGTAAGGTACAATGTAACGGGTGGGGGGAATGTATACGACGATTCTTCAACTTGAGGAGCTTCTACCCCTTTTAGGTTTTATTAATAGAGATGAAACAACTCGAGCTTCTAGATATTTGATATTGCTTGTTCTTTTGATATCCGTTTGTCATTTATTTTCATAAGTAGATGCATCTTTACTGTAAGTCTACAAGTAATTATGTATTTCATTAGACACATCTTACGATAGCTGTATCTATGAACGAAGCATTGTCTCATTAATCATTATCTACATTTAGAATAAAATGATTCATCTATTTTTTATGAACAAAAGATATGTTCTAAGAATGGTTAACTTAGCTATTTGTTTCCATTTCCAATATCTATTATTCAACAATCAACATTAACAACGATATATTCGATATAACTGATATGTGCGATATAAGGGTCATAGATGATCGATATGTGTGATATAAGTTTATATTTGTAATTTATTTACTGTTTTGAGAATTTGGATGAACTTCATTTCCAATATCTATCGGTCATCAACTAGCTTTAACAATGATTTGACCGATATGTGCGATATAAATGGTATAGATGAATGATATGTTTGACATAAGGTGTCTTTGTAAGTTATTTATTGTTCTGATAACTTGGATGATGTTAATTTGTAAAAAAAATTGGCAAAAAATTGCTTTTTTGAGCCATTTATGAGATTTCCACCAGAATCGTTGAAATTTCTCAAAATTTCAATTTTCGGAGGGACCGAAGCGAATTTGAAATCGAGATTTCGAACCTTGTTTGATGCTCCTACCTTCTCTCCTTATATAATGAAGGCAGCAGAGGTTGCTAAAACTACAAAAAAATGCCATTAGTCTACGATTTGATTTGTTTTGGATGTGAGGCACATGTGAACTTGAGGTTACACAAATTCCGACCCTCACTAGGAAAGCTTTGCAGATGGACAACAAACTGCGTAACAACTGCAGCCTTCCTGAATAACCTGATTTCAAAAGGTAAGAGTAGAATCTTCATCCAATATAATATCCATCAAATCATATAGTTATGGGGTAGAAATGTAATGACTAACAATAAGCTTGTTTGGAAGGAGATTGTACCAGGTATTTTGATGAAAGGATGGGCAATGCCTTTCAGAATCAATGTAAACTCTATGTCCTTGTTGTTCCAATTTGATGTTGGCCTTTTACGTTGATTCCTTGATGATTTCTCTCAATATTTTTCTTGATCCAGGAGGTCTACCATGCATGTGTGAATGAGGTCTACCATGCATGTGTGCATACATACATACACACACACACACACTATATATATAATCATTCATATAGTTGAAAGATCTTCTGAAATTTGGATCACATAAAGTAATAGGAGAAATGGGGAGTTTTTATACATTTTCAAGACATACTATGTGAACATGCTTTTAGAAATTGTTCTAGACAAAGCTGGTTTTTTCTCATTTTTTTTGTAATTTTTGAAGAACGCAAGAATAACTGTCAAGAACAGAGTTGGACACGGAAATCGTTGTATATCATTTTTCAAATCGAATGAAATGGGTAATTAGAATGGAAAATGATGTGATACATTTTCTGGGGATATTTTTGCTTAAAGTTGAAGTGTTAATTAATAATCATGGAATTATTTGAGAACAATTTTTTTGACTGTTCTATGTAATATCAAGGTCTCTTTGTTTAATATCCTTGTTAATCTTTGATAAGTTTATGATTTGTTGTTTATCCAATCCATGCTGTTAAATTCTGTTGGATATAATTTGATGGGAGTATCCAGCATGACGATCAAATATCTTCTCTATCGTATAAATACGTTTATTGTGATGCCTCTTTCTTAGATTAGCCTTCCTTTCACAATGTGGTGATGTCTTATGAGACACCTTCACAAATGTTTTTTTCCAATGTTTTTGCTAGAAAGTAAGGTTGTATTTGGTTCAGCAACAATGTTTCACTTAAGTCATGCATCAAGTATGTTCTGATTGCTGAAATCTCACACATCTGAGAGATGTGGAAAATGCCTGTAGGGAATTACATGGACTGTTAAAAGCAGTTTTTTCCGCTGCACGGAAAATGCTCAGGGAATCACATGGATGTATTGTAGACATCTGAGAAGCTAGTAATTTCATTTCATAAGGCAAAGCTGATCTTCAAACAGCTAAGTTTGCATGGTTCAACTCGTTTTTCACATATAATATTTTGTCACATTGTTCTTTGTAACTCTGATAACATGTTTTAAAAATTCACCTCATATATTTCTCCATTTCTTGCCATACTGTCTCTTCGTACACTTGTTCCTCCTTGCCTAATAAAGTTTTGGGATTTTATCACTTGTGCCCCTCCAAGATATCGCAATATTAGTTATACCCTTATCTTTTTGGTAATATCAGTTGTGCCCCTCACTTCTTGCTATTTTATCACTTGTGCCCCTCGGGTTAGTGACCGTCCATCCACAATGCAAACGGACGTTAACTTTGAGGACATAAGCGGAATTAATTTTTAAAAAAGGTTATGTGGTCATTTTACACCCTTTTCCTCATCCTCTTCTTCTTCCTCCTCTTCCCAATCCTCTTCCTTTTCCTCCAACCTCCTCCTCCTCCCTCTCCGTCCCCGCCCCTGCCTCATGCCGCCCAGCTCCGCCCCGAGCTCCCCGCACCTCCTCCCAGCCCGCCGCCCTGCCCCTGCCCCGCGCCGCCCAGCCCCGCACCCCCTCCCCTCCCCGGTGCTGCACCTCCTCCCCCCGCACCTCCTCCCCTCCCCGGCGCCGCACCTCCTCCCCCCGCACCTCCTCCCCTCCCCGGCGTCGCACCTCCTCCCCCCCGCACCTCCTCCCCTCCCCGGCGCCGCCCCCTGCATCCCCTCCTCCTGGACGATACCCCTCCCAAAAAATTATCTCCTGGAATTAAACTGGTTTATGGCGACTTATCAACTCATGCACCCTCCTACGTAACGTGATGAAGCAGAAACTTCTGAATTATGAAGCAAGTTGCCCGCATTGTGGATGTGTTTTGAAAAACCAAGAACAACTTTTTGTTGAATGTACATTTGCCAGAGTCGTCTGGTTCAAGCTAGGAATTAGGTCTGATATGATCGTGGGGGGAATTGTCGAGTTTATTTTTAGCCTTCACTCGCCTGGCAGCTGATCCCCTATTGACTTTAAGACATGCACCTCTCTACTTCATCGTCTATGGATAGCAAGGTGCAACATGAAGCACATGAATCAAAATACCGATCCCAATAAGCTTGTTAAATTTGTTTCCACCACATCATCAGACATGCATGAAATAACTAAGACGAGGGAAAAATTGCCATAGCCTCTTGGCAGTATCTCAAGTTTGATTTGCGCATAGAAATGGATGCGGCATTCTCTGTAGCAACATCGTTCTGTGGCATCGTTATCTTCAATTCCAATGGTGAATTCAAGGCCATCTTCATGTCCGACACCTCTCCTGCTGAAGCGGAATTATTTGCAATATCCCATGAACTTGCTATAGCCGCTGATTTTGGTGATTAAATCGCCTGTATCATCTTCGATTGGAAGCCCATGGTTGACGATCAACCTGCTCACTCTAACGGATTGAAAATTACAATTAGCGCACCAGTCGCTTCTAACCAGCCCCACACCTCCTCCCCTCACCGACACTGCCCTCTGCTCCCCCTCCCCCTGAGCTGCACCCCCTCCCAGCCCGCCGCCCCCCCCCCCCCCCGGCGCCGTGCTCCCTCCCCTGGGCCGCCCCCTCTCCTCCCTGGCACCACCCCCTGCTCCCCCTCCTCTGGGCCTCCCCCTCCTTCCATCGCGGTCCGCTCTGAGCTCCTCCCTCGAGCTCCTCCTCCGCTCCTGATTTTATTTTGACCATAATACCCTTCTTAACCACACCATGGTTTGAATAAATCATGGTTATTTTAATTTTTTGACGGTCAATCTGACGGAAGGGCACAACTGATGATGGAGCAAGAAGTGAGAGGCACAACCGATATTACCAAAAAGATAGGGGCATAACTGATATTGCGATATCTCGGAGGGGCACAAGTGATAAAATCCCTAAAGTTTTTACAACCGATAATTGAAATTTAGCCAACTATACCGAGATGGGTTGATATTGCTTGTCCATCTCAAAGAAGGTGGGTTGAACAGGAGAAGGTACCATATAGTTCAAATCTTCATATAATCTTTTCAATTAATATAAGAGGTGTGAGGTTTTTTATATAGATCCACTAATACATCCAAGTCCCATTATTAAGCACTGTGGGATTAAATATGAGAGTTTATTGTAACTAGATTCTGAAAAGGTCAAATTATCCATCTAAATATATACTCTAGCACTCCTCAAGTTGGAGCTAAGAAATCTAAAACTTGTTACGATGGAAACTACCAACATTTTTTTAGGAGTTGGGAGGAGAATCACTCAAAGGAAACATTAATGGGAGGAAAGCCACATAGAGGAGAGCCACATAAAGACACATAGGTTGTCGACCAGAGGACAGATGTAGTGATGATCTTCATAATAAGTATAAGTTGGTGGGCAGTCGAAGTTTGAGATGATCCTAAGTAGCATTAGAAGTCTATCCAAAAAGTAGCTGGAACCGATCCAAGTAGCAATAGTAGAGTCGTACTCTCCATAAGATCTTGAAAGTGGGTATTTCTTATATAAAGACTTGAGAATGGATTTGTCCTTTACGAAAGCATGAAGAGTCGCTTTTCTTGTATATGTACCTAAAAAAGCTAGTCTCTCTTGCATAGGGACATCGAAAAGGGTTCTCATATAGGAATTTTAGAAAATATATTGTTTTGGTGGCCACATATGGAGGATGGATGGAAGACAAATATCTCTTTTGTAATCTCAAACAAATAAAGCGCAATACTTTACTCTCTCATTCCTCCTTTATCATATATTTGGCGAAATCATAGAGGTACCGAATCGAGTATGGAGATTAGACAAGTACAACTAAACATTATTTTTTTTCTTCTTTTTTGATATAATTTTTAGCCCCTTTTTTTTGTGGTTATTCATTTTTTCACATCTATGTCATTTTTTTGACCTTTTAGTTTTTATCACTTCACATTGCTTTTCTTTCTTTTTTCCATCTCTTTCTTTTCTCTCTCGCCTCCAACTGCAACAGATGGCTGCATGGCCGCATGGCACCCTCGCGCAGGCTCCATTGTCGCTTGTCATGCTACCAAGTGCTTCTTGCATGCTTCACAACACCACCTTGCTTTACTTTCATAATGGTCGTTTGATTGCCTCACAACTTTCTTCTTTTTTTGTATTTTGCTCCCATTGGCACCTTCTTGGATCATCGACAACATTGAAGATTCTTGCAGGAGGTGATTGTGAGACCAATTTGCCTCGAGTCGATGAGAGTATGGAGGAAAGTAGGTGCACATCATCATTCTATTGTTTTTTTTTGAAGCAACATCATCCTTCTATTGTTAGGATCGAATGCATCATATGATTGGAAGGATGTGCTGTAGAATGTTGGAGGTGATGCTGTTGAAGAGGTAGGATTGATTTGTTGGGGTTTCGAGGTGCTTGACAACAATATCTTGTGCAATTGGTAAGTTTATAGCGTGATGGACCGCAATGAATGACATGAAATTCAAATAGTAATAGAAACAATTAAGCAATGTAGGACTAAACGCAAGATAGTATTATAACACTATTATTCCAAATAAAGTTTGTTTACTTGGCATTTTTAAAATAGGTTGGCATGAAGCTGTCCCAAATCTTGTATTTCCTCTTCTCTGACGAAATTCTCAACTTCTTTAGAGATGACCAAAGCTTTAGACTTTCTTTAAAAACAAAACTTATTTCAAGTCTTCGTTATTTGTTTGTTTTTAATATTGTACTATCTTTTATACTCTTTATTGGGGGATAACTCTAGTGAGAGAAGCAAGGTTTATTTGCATACATATATTATCTATTAAAGTTTTAGGAGAATTGAGAATATAAAGGATTGCAAGGCAATATCAACTGGCTTAATATGGGATGATTAGTATTGTTGAGTTCCGTGGTAGTGCAGATTATCATTTGACCCACTTAGATGGTCTGGTGGTAGTGCAGTGTGCCTACCACCCAAAAGACCAGGGTTCAAATCCCCCTCGTGGGGGTTGCGTTAGATAGTCGATAACCATCATAAAAAATAGTCGAATCTTTCAACATGGATTTGGGCAAGAATCTATGTAGCCGACCCTACTTATAGTGGGAGAAGACTTTGCCATTTTTAATAGTATCGTTGATAATAGTGAAGTGTTGAATCATTGGTTACTTGGATATTGAGGTAATATCCATCTATTGTAGTATGGTGTCAACTGCCTAGTACTACATCGTCTATTGTGACTCAATTGGATGAGAGTAGGCCCTATACATGGTCTCATACTATATGCTTCAACGAGTAGAATAAATGAAAACACGTATATTAGACAGCTTCTCCTGAGCCTAAACAACGTTTTGATGCTTTATTGACTACATTATTTTTAGATTATACTCAATATGGTATTAAAGCAAGTCTTTAGATCTAGGATCTATTTGCATTTCATTTATTTTTTTATTTCGAAATTCCTTGAATTGTATGATACAACTTTGGAGACCATATTGTGGTCGCATGAAATGACAACACATCTGTGCATGTTAAGGCATGTGGCCCCATACAAATTGCATAAGCAACAGGAATGCGAGATCGCTCTAGGCAGTTATCATGCTATAAATAGTGCACGTAGTTGCACTCTTCATGGCCATAAATGGTTCGATATGGAGCATAAGAGGTGTGGTGGTGCTAATGGGCTATGTAAGAAAAACGTGGCAACAATGTGAGCTGATGAAGGTGGTATTTGAACAAGGGGCGATGGCCCACGTGACGAGGGGTACGATAGGCATGACTGTAATGATGAAGGGAGCAAGGGCACTTGTAGGCATTGAGATCCACGTGGGGAGGTGGTGAAGGCAACTCACGATTGACATCGTTAGAGCTAGCAATGACGGGGATGCAACATCACAATAACACAGACATAGTATGTGCATACAAGGCAATCCCTTCAAGATCAACAACAACATGGGTTCTAATTAGACATTAAAGAAAAAGAGAAACAGAGTGTGTTGCCCATTATGTGCCTTGGATCGTTTAGCTTTTTGGCTTTTTTGGCTTTTTTAACTTTTCATTGGTTCTTTTAATATACCTAATAAAGCATGATTTTTGGTTTATTTTGTTACGAGCTTAAAAATGTTGACTGTTTTATATATAAAAAAAGAGAAATTTTAAAAAGAAAGAATTACATTCCAAAAAAGGTGGCAAAAAATACAGTTATGTAGGAGGAAAAAAGATGATGATTGAGGGGAACACAGAAAGAAAAAGGGAAAAAAAGAGAAAAAATGTTAAATAACAAAGAAGTTTTTTACCTCAGTTGTTTCTTCTCCCAATCTAGCCAAATACTTCAAGGAGTCTAATAAGTGTGATAGGGAGTGGGAGTGTAAGTTCAAAGTTTTGAACTTTTGACCGAGATATCCTAAAAGCGACACATTCTTGTTCCTGTGCAAAGAACGCGATTTGGTTCCATCCTCCTTTGTTTGTGACATTCAGACGAGATATTTTCTTTCATGTTCTACTGATGGAATTTGCTTTGAGGTCTCTATGAGAGATACGTTTTTAAGGTCTATGTATGGGTTTGGATCCCTTTTTCAGTTCTTGACAGAAATATAGTTGTTTTTTGCAGAGGAAACAAGTCAACCGTTAAGGAGACATCGTAGGCTAGACATCTAGTAAGGAACTCGTTGTAGTGATATGATTTTTATCGAAGTTGACGCAAACCACGAGAGCCTTTGTTTCTAGTCAATTGCTCAATAAACCATCATTTTAATCAGTGTTGCAGAAGTCGGTATTCGGTATTCAGTCGGAGGGGTCACTGAATAGAGAATAATCGGTATTCGGGTGACTATTCGGAATTATTCGGTTTTGTATTTTTTAATTATTTTAATATATATAATATTCAAGGAAAATGAAATAAAGAGAAATTTAAGAGTTAAATTTTATTAAAAGGGATGTTCTAATTTCAATTTTATGAGATACGAGTTAAATTAATTATGTAATCTAAATAAATTATGACAACAAAGAGAAATTTAAGAACCAAATATAGCAACATTATACATGCCAGAATGTTCAAAATCACAAAAGCACAAACAAAGTATGTTTAACATCCTGCATCAAACATCACAAAACAACATAACATGCTAAATGTAAAAATAAGTGCTACTAAGCATCATCGTCATCGTCCAAAGGAACATCATCATCTTCGTCATCATCTTCGTCTTCATCATCTATCTCTTCTTCAAAAATGAATTCTTCCTCTTCCTCGGGTATCGGCCTTGCACTTGAGCTTGAACCAGAAGCTCTTATGTTACTTTCACCTCTATTGCTTCTTCTTGGTTGGAAGATATCTTCAGCACCAGATGCATGGGCAACTGCACCCCAAGTTAAACCTAAACCAGGATAAACCTCATCATCTTCAGCTTGATCCCCACCAATCCATTCATTCATGTGAGTGCGATCTTTTGAAGAAATTGGGTCCTGTGATTGGTCTTGTCGACGTTCCTTGAGATTAGCATTAAATCACACATAAACAAGATCATTTAACCTCTTAGCGTCCAGCTTGTTCCTTTTCGTTGTATGAATCTGAAAAATAAAGTTGCAAACCAATTGGATGTATATATAATCCTACACTTCAATTAAATAGGTCGATAGATTATTACCGACTCAAATGTACTCCAATTTCGCTCACATCCAGAGGATGAGGAAGTCAAACTCAGAATCTTTATCGCCATAGCTTGCAAATGGGGTGTTTCTGTCCCATGAATAGACCACCAGGTAGCTGTTCAAGCATATGAAGTTTAAAAACCCTATATATGATTGATACTATTGAATTAATACATTCTGCTAACAAATATAATACCTGGGTCAGAATGTCCATCATTTACCATCCTTTGTCTCACCGCCAATGGCTTACCAAACAATCCTTGAGCCAATTTATATGCCGTTAACTCCTTTCCCGTGATGATGTCTTGAACATCCAAATCTGGATAAAACTTTTCCATGCAATTCATAAATCCATTCCTCACAACAACATTTGTATTGAACATGCTGCAATCATTGTAGAAGTAGTACGGGTTCAAGAAATATGCAGTGAGGTGTAATGGGGTATCAAGCCTTCCTTTTGTTTTAGAGACAATTGCATCAACAAATGGTTTATAAGATGATTCCAAACCATTAAAAGATGCCATTATCTCTAGTTTAGCTTGTTCTAGGCCGCCATATACAAAGCCCATGGATGGCTTGCGATCTGCATCAACAAGACGTAGGATATGAACCAATGGTGTAAACACTTTGATTGCAAGTGCAATTTGGTTCCAAAATGTTGGGCTCAAGACTATTGATGATACCCCCTGCCCTTTTTTTGTCCTTGACCATTTCAAAGCTATCCATTCATCCGAAGAGAACATCAACCACAATTTATCTTTTTTTTCCAGAATGCTTTCCAAAGTTAAAAATGTTGTTGCAAATCTAGTTTGTCCAGGTCTTGCAATGTCTCTTTTCTTTGTGAACATCCGCATCAAGCTTAAAGTTTTCGTGTGACCATATATAAAAACTGTAAGCGTCCTTGCCTTTGTAATTGCACTTTTGATCCTCGGCTCTTTGCTAATTTCTTCCAATGCAAGATCAATAGAATGAGCAGCATATGATGTCCACCATATATGTGGATATTTTGTTTGCAACAATCTTCCTGCTGCTACATTTGCGGAAGCATTATCAGCAACAACTTGTACAACGTAATCGACCCCAACTTCTTTAATACATTGATCAACTGATTGGAAGATATACTCCGTGGTATGTGCCTCTTCAGATGCATATATGGACTTCAAAAATGAAGTCCCAAGAGAGCAGTTAACACAAAAATTCATGAGACTTCTTCCACGAATATATGTCCATGCATCAGTCATTATCGAACAACCTGTTGATTTCCACATCTCTCGGTGGCAATTTAACTCATCCGAGACTCTCTTCACCGCCTTCTTCAAATATGGGCCACTTATTTCATGCCTCGTGGGAGGTTTAAGGCCAGGACCATATTGCCCAACTGCCTCGAGCAACTGCCAAAACGATTTAATTGCTAGTGCATGAAATGGAACCGATGCCATATATGCCCAATCACATATGTAAGAGATGACTCTTTCTCAGTGATCCTTAGCAAATGCATCTTTAATTGTCATTTGACGTATGGGTCCATGGCTTCCCATTTCCTCACCAACTGATTCAGATAACCGAGGTCTTTTTTCTATTGTTCCAGATCCAACATCACTCATGATGTCTACTTCTCTTCGGATATCATCAATTTCTTTAGCTTTTTGTACCTTCTTTTTTATCAATTCATCTAAGTATGCAGACATCTGCTTCTTCGTTTCTTCATCAACTTTTGGACATGGAGCGATATTCCCCCTTCTGTGTGCAAGGTGTTGCTTAAACCTGAATATTCCTCCCTTCAACACCTTCTTGCAGAGTCTACAAACAACAGTATTTGCATCTGTCGGTTTTTGGAGATAACCAAATTGCCAAGCGGGATCATTCGATCCTGGTGGCGTATAAAATGTTGTGTCACTATCGGACCCAACATTTGCACGTGCAGCCATTTCTACAATTCACAAATAAAAAAATCATTATTAACAAAAAAACAACAAGCAAGTATACAACAATAATACAACAAAGCTTTTTCCCACAGTTAAGGAGGGTACAACAACAGAGGATGGTTATAATTTTTTCAATAGACAATGCATGTTTTATCTGAAACATAGCAGAAAAGACTATGTTGATTCCCTTGCTAGATATTTCATTTGAAAAGCCTCCTTTACACAACAGATTTTTACATTGCCAAATTTTCTTTATTGCAGGTGCCTTATCTCCAGATAAGTGAAAATAACTGGACCCTAAATTGTGACGTGAATGGCAATTGGAATGTAAAATACCATTTCTAATTTTTCCTTTCTTCGGCTCCTTTCAAGACCCTAATATATTATATTGTTTCTGATGTTGAAAATATTTTTGAGTATAATGATTTTCTATGATCCAAGTATACACAATCTGCAAAAGTAAAATCCAAGTATACACAATTTAAAATTAGAAATCTGACTTAGATTAGAAATTTGATATTAGAAATCTGCAAAAATAAAATCCAAGTATACAAAACCTGCAAAAATAAAATCCAAACATACACAAGTATGATCCAAAATTCCAAGTAACACATTACAATATGAGATTATGAAATCTGAAATGAGAAATCTGAAATTAGAATTAAAAAAATTCACAATCCAAGTATATACAATCTGCAAAAATAAAATCTAATTCAAAAAAATCACAAAATGACAATAATATGTATACAAAAAAATAATCACTGAAATAAAACAGCTGAGATGCGCAAACGACAAAAGAAGTTAGTATTTTTATTTTACAACAAGGATAAAATACTACTAAAATAAAAATACAATTTACAAAATTAAACTCATACCAGCGGCAGTGATATCTTGATGATTTCTGACGCAGCAGGTTGAAGGCCACTCAAGCGATGAGAGGCGACGAGGTTGAAAAAGATGGGTCGCCGGAGCTTCCTGAAGCTCTGAGCTTGGCCGCAAGATCTCCAGCGCAACAACTAAGGGTTTCACGGCGTCGCCGGTCGCCCTTTTTCGCAGGAGCGCGTTAGGGCTTCTAATCCCTAACGGATCGCGTTAGGGCTTATTTTCCGATTATTTATGTTCGGGTTTTTAGATGCGGGTCAGATCCATAAACGGATCTGACCGCTGAACCTTCACAATCCCAGTCGGCCGAGTATAAGCCCGACTATCCCGATTATTCGGCCTGCATAGTCGTTTTCTCGATTAATGGCCGAATAGTGGTTATTCTAATCAGGGTACCCCCCGCACCGCATATTCGGTCCGACTAATCGATCTAGTCGGCCGAATATTGCAACACTGATTTTAATTCTCTACCCTCCTGTTCATCGTATTTACCGACATGACTTGAGATTCTCGTTATCGTCATGTGGAGTTGATGTGGTCTGTATTGTTATGTATTTTGTGTGTTAATGAGTGGTGGGTTATATAAGTCTACAAATACAACTCATCCCTCCTATGGTGCTGTAGACAAGTCTATTCTTGGTTTGTTCCCCGCTTGTTACGCGTATTGGCTTATTGGAAAAATGTCAGAGAATAAGGGTGACGTATTCTCCTCTTCCGGTGCCTTTAAGGGCCCGTCACCTATCGTGAAGATGGACGGGACCAACTACGAGTTATGGTCCATGCAGTTTCGTACCCTAATCCAGTGCCACAACAAGGAGCATATTCTGACTGACTCGGAGCCACCGGACAAGACTGGGGCCAATGCATCATGGAAGCAAGATGATGCCTATGCTCATATCTGGCTCTCTGGGACACTTACCGTAGAGATCGTTAATGATATTGTCAATCAGCCAACTGCAAAGGCTATGTGGGATATACTGGCAGCCACATACGGGCATGCGAAGAATGAAAGCAAGATTTTTCAACTGCAGTTCGATATTTTCTCGACCAAGTAGAATGGTCGACCTCTCCACACACATTTCTCTCATCTGAGAGGCATGTTTGAACGGCTCCACAGTTTCATGCCTATTATTACCAGCACTGAACAACAACATGCTTATCGGAATGCCACCGTGACTGGAGTTTTCTTGTCATCCCTTGACTTAGAGTACGTTGCCGCTCGTACTCAACTTCTGATTGGCGAGACCATTTCACCGATGGAGGAGGTCTACCACTACGCCACAGACGACTTCCTCGACTATGGAAGCTTCTCGTGGCCACGGAAGTTCTTCCCAATTTCATGGCCGTGGACCTCGTGGTCGGGAGCGTGGCCCATGTTCCTATTGCCATCGTCCTGGTCACTTGGAGGAGACATGCTTTCAGAAGCATGGATATCCGACGTCTGCACATGTTGCTGAGCAGATTGACTCTTCATCTGCACCAACTACAGATGTATGTTTTGATGATCTTGTCTCGAGACTTCGAGAGATGGTGACCACCCCTACGACTCCGACTGTAGGTCCATCAGATGCAGCGGCCACCACCAGAGCATTGTCCAGTTCATCAAGTATTCCCAATGTACTTATCAGTAGCAGCAGTTCCGATGTGACAGATTGATTATGGACTCTGCAACATCTCATCATATGTGTGGAGATCGGATGCAGTTTACCTCTTGCAGGCGTATCCCTCACGGGCGATCCGTGGCCATTGCCAATGGAGTTCGGCTACCCATTGTTGGTCAGGGGGAGATTGTTTTAGCCCTTCTATGCGTCTTCAGAACGTCTTACACGCTCCTGATTTTCAAATGAATCTTTTTTCTATTAGTCAAATTACAAAAGATTTACATTGTTGTGCCATCTTTGATCCCTCTTCTCTTGTGTTTCAGGACATACTAACTGGCAGGATGATTGGTCATGTCCGTGAGCATAGAGGAGTGTATAAGCTTGACATTCCATCATGTGCTGGGGTAGCCTCTATTCCCTCCGGGCATGTTTCTCCTTTCATGTGGCATTCTTTACTTTCGCCACCTTCCTCTTCAGAAGATGATTCATGTTCTCCCGTAAATATCTACTCGTACTGCTTTGGACTGTGAAGCATGTCAACTTGGGAAACACCATCGCTCTTCGTTTCCGAGTCGTCCGAGTCATCATAGTAGTCGGTCTTTCGAGTTATTTCATTTCGATATTTGGGGACCGAGTCCTGTTCCTGATCATCAGGGGCATCGTTTTTATATAGTTGCTGTGGATGATTATTCTAGACTATCTTGGATATTCTTTTTAAAACATAAGTCTTAAGTAGGTGCTATCATTAAGGCTTTTCTTATTGAAGTTAACAATATCTTCTCTGCTAATGTCAAATTCATTCGTACTGATAATGCTTTGGAATTTTCTACATTACACTTAGTTGAATTTCTCAGGTCTCTTGTATAGTTCATCAGACTTCTTGCAATTATACATCACAGCAAAATGGTGTGGCAGAACGTAAACATCGTCACCTTCTTGACGTCACGAGGACTTTTTTGATTCACAGTCGTACACCTCATTCATTCTAGGGGGATGCAGTTCTCACCGCCTGCTACTTGGTGAATCGTATGCCATCAACTATTCTTGGCGAGAAGATTCCCTTCTTGATTGTGTTTCCCGAGAAAGAACTATTCTCTCTTACTCCCAGAGTCTTTGGATCGGTGGCCGTTGTCTACAACTTCACTCCTGGTCATGACAAGCTCTCACCTAGAGCTGTCAAGTGTGTCTTTGTTGGTTATTCTCGTACCCAAAAAGGGTGTAGATGTTTTGATCCTGTTGGGAGAAAATACCATGTGAGCACCGACGTTGCATTTTTTGAGTCTATTATGCACTTTTCTCCTACAGGTGACAAGTTGTCTAATGTTGGTTCTAGAGAGGATGTTGTGGTTCCTCTACCTCCATCTTCTCCATCTCATGCCCCTTGTGATGCTCCTCGGTCTTCACCACCTCCACCACCACCTCCACCTCCTACCATCGAATCCACGTTTGTACACCATGTTTATACTTGCAGGTTTTCTACTCACCCCTCTGCTCATGCGCTGTCCACATCATCCACCATGCCTCAACTATGTCATGAACATATTATTTCTACTGATGGCACTGGAGATTTGAATAATATACAGGAAGAATTGATTCTAGAGGACAAAGAGGTTGATCACCTGGAGATATCTATTGCCCTAAGGAAGCCTCATTGCCAATGTGTCACATACCCTCTTGCTGTACATGTTTCCTTGGATCATCTTTCAGCGGATTACAAGAAGTTTGGGACTATCTGCTGTTACTATCCCACGGACGTATCAGGAGGCGCTTCAGGATAGTAGGTGGCGACTTGCAATGCAAGAGGAGATGGTGGCTCTACGATCGCGTGGCACCTGGAGCATTATCTGTGCTCCGTCAAATGCCTCCGTTGTGGGCTGCAAATGGATATTCATGGTTAAATAGAGGGCAGATGGCAGTGTGGACCACTTTAAAGCAAGGCTTGTGGCTCGGGGGTTCAGGTTCACCCTATGGGTGGACTATCAGGGCACCTTCTCTCCAGTAGCAAGACACTCGACACTATGCATTCTTCTATCTATTATCGTTTCACGGGACTGGCCTCTTTACCAGCTTGATGTGAAGAATGCATTTCTTTATGGGGATCTACAGGAGGAAGTATATATGCAACAACCACCAGGATTTGCTACTGAGGGGGAGTCTCAGATGGTGTGCAGACTTCATAAGGCGATTTATGGCTTGAAGCAGAGTCCGAGAGCTTGGTATCAAAAGCTGTCGGAGTTGATAGAGCACCAGGGGTTTGTGCGGTCTACTGCGGACCACTCACTGTTTGTTCAGAGGATACAGAGAGGTAAGTGGCTATTCTTGTTTATGTGGATGATATTGTCATTACAGGAGATGATGAGCAGGGCATTCATACTGCCAAGGAGTTCCTAAGTCAACAATTTGTGACTAAGGACCTTGGCAATCTTTGTTACTTCCTTGGGTTGGAGTTCGCCAGGAACCAGCGTGGCCTTGTAATGATTCAGAGGAAGTTTGTTATGAATCTTCTCTCTGAGACAGGTATGACAGGGTGCAAACCTGCTACTACCCCTTGAGGTATTTGAAGACTTCACCTAGTTCAGGCCTTATATTCAGTAGGGATACATCTCTTGAGGTGACAGTATGTGCAGATGCATATTATGTTGGTTGTCCCAGGGACAGAAAGTCCACTTATGGTTTCACTATTTTTGTAGGCAGCTCACTAGTTTCATGGAAAAGCAAGAAGCAGACAGTGGTGGCCAGATCTAGTGCAGAATCTGAATACAGGGCTATGGCACAAGGATGTGCAAAGATGATGTGGGTTAGATCGGTATTGACCGACCTTACTATTGAGGTTTCTCTTCCTATGAAGCTTTTATGTGATAATCAAGCAGCTTTATTTATTGCCAATAACCTTGCTTTTCATGAGCGGACAAAGCATATCGAGGTGGATTGTCATTACACTAAAGACATGATCCAGAAAGGTCTTATATCCACCTCTCATGTTTCCACAGGAGATCAGACGACAGACATCTTCACCAAGGCCCTGGCTAGAGGTCCATTTCAGAGGTGTTGTTCCAAGCTGAGCATGATTGATATTTATGCTCCAGCTTGAGGGGGAGTGTTGAGATAATTGTATCTCACAGTATCACTTTTATATTTTATGTTTTCTTTGTGTATCACTTATGTAATTAACCCATGGCTTTTCTCCTATATAAGAGAGCCCTGGGATCTCTTCTGTGATATGAATCATTTTTATCCCAACAGTTTAGTTTCTACAAGTTAAGTATTGCATGCTCTAAGTGGCCAGCAGAATCTGGGGCCCATGTGAGGATTTTTAATGAGGCCTTCCTTCTTAAGTGGGCCAGCAGAATCTGGGGCCCATGTGAGGATTTTTGCAGCAACATTTTGCGCGAGATTCACAGTGTTAGTGGGGCGTCTCCATTGGCGGCGGATATGGCGGGTTTTCAGATGCCTTTTTGGAAGGGGGTGCGGGAGGTTTTCTCAAGATTTATATCTTTCTTTACGTCAGTGCTTGGTAATGGAGTCTCTTTCATGTTTTGGACGGATGATTGGACGGGGGGGGGGGGCATTGAGCTCGCGGTTCCCTCGCCTGTTCGCTTTGGCAGCTGATAAAAATGCCTGTGTCGCCTCTTGCTGGGCGGATGGTAGTTGGTTCCCGGCTTTCTCTGCTAATTTCTTCGATCAGAGGCTCGAGGATTTTCTTGTCCTGCTGGATGCCATCAGGGCTGCCGGTCGTCCTTCTGACGGGAGGGACCATTGGGCCTGGCGGGGGGGCCCATTCTCGACGAGGAAGGCGTATGAGGCGATATGTAGGCCCCCGCCATCACGGTCGGAGATTATGGTGCGTGACTGCGGTTTCTTTTGGGGTCTGAGGCTCCCTGAACAGGTGGGATTCTTCCTGTGGCTTTTTCGTAGACAGAGGTTGATGACGAGGGATCGATGCGCGAGGCTGCTTGGCAATATCTCTGATAGGTGCATTTTGTGCGACAATGCAGTGGAGTCCATTGAGCACCTCTTCTTCACGTGTCCTAGGGCCACGGAGGTATGGGAGGAAGCCGTTGTGGACTGGGTTTGCACTTCTGATGTGGCATCCTTCTGTGGATCGTTGGTGGCCAACAAAGATAGGGAGCAGAGGGTACTTCTGTGGCCCGTGGCAAGCCTATGGGCGATTTGGCTGGGCAGAAATGCGGCTCTTTTCTCGGGACATCGCTTTTACAAGGAGAACATCGTTTTGCACTGTGCGCGTTTAGTCGGTGATTGGGTGTTGTTGTAGATTCCTTTTTGTCTTTTCTTTCGGTACCTTTGTAAATTACTTGTTTACTTTGTTCTTATTTATTAATTGGGGCGAACACCACTGAGTGTCTCCCCCTCTTTTGGGCCAAAAAAAAAGTATTGCATGCTCTAGCTTGGTGAGAAGTGTTGAGAATAGTGAAGGGTTGACCCAATTGAGTGATTAGATCTTGTGGACAGATCCGTAATTGTAGTATGTGATCTTGTATTTAGGCGAACATCACCTATTATGAGAGTGTAACATGTGAGTGGGACTTATATGTAGGGTATTGTACTAGAAATTTCAATTAAAAGAATTAGTAGACACATAGCTGGTGAGTTGCTTCTCGTGGAATAGAATGACCATATTAATCGTTTCAAGTTACTTAAATAATGTTTTCATGCATGTTGGTGCTCAATTTATTGTTTTAGCCATTATATTGAATACCAAATCAAATCAAACCGAGCCTTCTAAGTAAGATCTAAGTGAGTTTATCTGGGAGTAAGTTGAATTGTCGTCGGAGGATCCTTTTAGCATTATATAGGCATCTATAATAAATGTTGGTCAATATACATACTGAATATGTGGGGACTTGGCATATGAATCATGGGATTTTCAAGTAGATGCTGGGATGAAACATTTAGCATATGTTGCCTTGCCTGTTGAAGATGCCTTTGCATACTCCAGAAAAATATATGAATGGTGGCAACAAGAAACTAGTTTTACTAAAGGGTTGGCTGACATTTAATATCTACTTGCAATGGTTTGACCAAACCAAGTTGTAAGTTTCTTATGCTGAATGGGGTTGAGATTCCATGCTTAGGTTCATAGAAATCACTTCCGTAAGAGAGGAAGATGCATGGAAATGATTATGCCTATAGATCTATTGTAATAAAGAACCTCACATTTCAGGCATGAAACTAGGCTTACTAGATGCTAATAATAATCTAAGAATTTTTACTCTTGTGCCTTCTCAAACTTTTCCATTTACATATGGCCTCTACTTATTTAATAAATACATGATTCTTAAGAACTTTGTATTTATTATGTTCCTTTTGATTAATCTCTTCTTGTTTTATTAATCATCACTTATATTCTGCTTTCCTCCCTCTCCTTCAGCAACGTATGCTCTTCCCTAACCTCCACCATCTCCCACTAACCTCCTCCCTAAGGTCCTACCCTTACTTCTCGATACCCGCTTCATCAACCTCCACCTTCAGCCCCTTTGATACCCAAATTCAAGATTTGAAATTATGGTTTAGATTGAATCTCTTAGGAAGGAGAGAGGGAGGAAAGAGGAAGGAAAGAGGGACAATCATGTAGAGATCGAGGGAGTTCTCTTAGGGTAGGGACATTAATCTGCACAGGGACCTACCACTAAATTGAGTCTCCTAGGAAGGAGAGACGGAGGAAAATGGAAGGAAAAAGGGACAATCATGCAGAGATCAAGGACGTTCTCTTAGGGTGTGTTTGGTTGGCGGGTTAAGGCGGGTTAAACTGGTAGAGGGTAACCCGTTTTTGTGTTTTGGTGTTTGGATAAAGGGTTAAACTGGGGGTGGGTTAGAAGTGGGTTTGGTGTGATATGATTGTATTGGAGTTTGAAAAAATGAGTAGTTATTGTGATGTGATTGTATTGAAGTTTGGAAAAGGGAGTAGAAGTGGAGTAGTTTATAATTTTTATATGATATGTTGGTATAATATATTATTTTTTGATAGGATTGATGATGTAAAATTGATTTATTTAATTTTTTAAAAAAAGAATAAAGTGGGGCCCACGGGGAGAGAGGGGGATGTGGGTCAAGGGGGGTAAACTCCCCTAACCCGCGGGTAACCCGCGAACCAAACACTGCCTTAGGTAGGTACATTAGTCTACATAGGGACCTACCACTAACCTAAATCTCTTAGGAAGGAGAGATGCAGGATAAAGGAAGGAAAGAGGGACAATCATGCTGAGATCGAGAAGTTCTCTTAGGTAAGGTACATTAATCTTCATAGGGACCTACCCGCAAATTCCATAAACTCATCAAGATCAATAAAAACATCTTCTTTGCATGATGTTCAAGGTGAGATATAAGGAAGGGACCTATGTCTTCAATAGCAGTAATATGACTCGTCAGTAGGTGAGACCATGCGATTTGCATGCGATTGAAAAGAAGGTACGGAAAAAAGGAGGGAAATTCATGAAAAAAAATGTAGTTAAACTCTGTTGGGAAACGTGAATGAGATGATTCTATTCCATAGTCCTAGGCTCTCTTATATAGGAGAGTAGCCTATGGGTAAATTACATAAAGAGAATAACAGGAAAATAAAATAGCAAAGAGATACAGATACTTAATATGCGTCAACACTCCCCCTCAAGGTGGAGCATAGATGTCGATCATGCTCAGCTTGGAAGTACACTTCTGAAATGGACCTCGTAACAGTGCCTTGGTGAATATATCTGCAGTCTGGTTCTCTGAGGTAACATGAGATGTGGCAATGAATCCTTTCTGAATCATATCACGTATGAAGTGACAATCCACCTCAATATGCTTGGTCCGTTCATGGAATGCAGGGTTGTTTGCAATAAACAAGGCAGCCTGATTATCACACTCCAAGTTCATAGGAAGTGGTACATCTAAGCATAAATCTGTCAGCACCGCTTTCACCCACATCATCTCTGTAGTAGCCTGGGCCATAGCCCTATATTCGGATTCAGCACTAGATCTTGCTACCACAGTTTGTTTCTTGCTCCTCCATGAGACTAGAGCATCTCCTACATAGACAGCATACCCTGAGGTGGACTTCCTATCCTTAGGACATCCTGCATAGTCTGCATCTGCGCATGCTGAGATAGAAATCCCCTTTCCTTTCTTGAATAGCAGACCTTTACCTGGAGAAGATTTGAGATATCTAAGTATCATGTGTATTGCATCCATATGCACCTGGCGTGGCTGCTCCATGAACTGGCTCACACGGCTCACTGCAAATAATATATCTGGCCTAGTGATCGTGACATATAACAATTTGCCTACCAGTTCTCTATATCTTCTCTTGTCCACCTCCTCTGTGTCATCATCATACAGCTTCATGCTAGGGTCCATTGGTGTCGTAGCAGGTCGACACCCTAGCATACCTGTCTCACTCAGTAGATCTGTAACGTACTTCCTCTGTGACATGACTAATCCATGCGGATTCCTGGCAAATTCCAACCCCAGAAAATATCTAAGGACTCCCAGGTCCTTGGTGACAAACTCGGTCCCCAGCCTTTCCTTTGCCTGCTTAATACCCTGGTCATCATCACCTGTAATCAAGATATCGTCAACATAAACCATGATTACAATAATGCCTCTCGCCGTCTTCTGTACAAACAAGGAATGATCAGCATTGGAGCGTTTATATCCTTGTTTCTCAAAGAGGTCTGACAGCTTCTGGAACCATGCTCTGGGGCTCTGGCGGTGGTGGTGGTGCCATGAATACGGTATCAGGAGATATAGGTGGTGGTGGTGGTGGCGGTGGTGGTGGTGGTAATGGTGGTGACGGTTGTGATGTTGATGGTGCCATGAATACGGTATCAGGAGATATAGGTGGTGGCTGCATGTTCCCGGATTCTGAAAAATACATAATGGATTCAAAGAATGTAACATCTGCACTGATCATATACCGCCGACGCACAGGGTCAAAACACTTGTACCCCTTTTGAGTTCTGGAGTACCCCACAAAGACGCACTTGACAGCCCTAGGAGAGAGCTTGTCAGAACCAGGCAACAACTGATGGACAAATGCGACTGACCCAAACACACGAGGAGTAAGAATGAACAGATCCTTGTCAGGATAAATAAGTGAAAAAGGAACCTGTTCATTCACGGCAGACGAGGGCATACGATTTATAAGATAACATGCAGTGAGGACTGCATGACCCCAGTAGGAATACGGAACATGACTCTGAATGAGAAGTGACATCAAGTAGGTGACGGTGTTTTCTTTCTGCAACCCCATTTTGTTGAGACGTATGAGCGCAGGATGTTTGGTGAACAATTCCTTTAGAAGAGTAGTAGTTGGCTAGATTGTTAGTGCACAACTCTAAGGTATTGTCAGTTCTCATAATTTTGACCGTAGTGGAAAAAACATTCTGAATCTCATTTAGAAAGTGAATAATAATATTTCCAGCTTCAGACTTATTCTTCATTAGAAATACCCATGATGCTCTAGAAAAGTCATCTACAAATACAATATAAAACCTGTGCCCCTGATGATCGGGAACACGACTCGGACCCCAGACGTCGACATGAAACAACTCAAACTTGGAGTTACTACTCCGACCTTGACTACTGGGAAAAGATGACCTGTGATGTTTTCCCAACTGACACGCCTCACACTGGATAGGTGTGTGAGAAAGACTATAAGGTAGGACTAGACGCAACTTCTGAAGTGGTAAATGACCAAAACGCAGATGCCACAGGAGAGGAGATACTTGTTCTGCGGGAGAAGCTGTGATTCCGGCAAATGGGGTCTGGTTCAGACGATAAAGGCCTCCTTGCTCATAGCCATGACCAATCACGTTTCCCGTACGGATGTCCTGAAAAATCAAGGAAGATGAATCAAAAATAGCTCGACAATGGAGATCCTTCGTAATCTGACTAATTGACAACAGATTCATAGAAAAATGCGGTGCATGCAAAACATTCTTGAGTTGCATAGAGGATGTCAATCTAATCTCCCCCTGACCCGTGATAGGGGAATGTGTGCCATTGGCAATCACTACTGTCCGTCCTGGAGGAATCTGAGTATATCCTGTAAGTAGACTCTGGTCGCCACATAGATGATGTGTAGCGCCCGAGTCCATGATCCAAGGCAATGTATCCGATCTACTACTGTGGAGAGCAAGTGTACTACCTGAAGTACTCGTAGAGGCAGAAGCAGAGGCAGCAGCATCAGTATGATTCTCTGTCGACGGTGCTGGGCCAGATGGTGGTATAATGCCCCTAAGACGGGCAACCAGATCATCAAATCGTTGATCCAGTGTAGCTGCAGATGGGGGCTCTATTTGCTCAGCGGCTCGTGCAGATGCAGGGAATCCATGCTTCGAGTAGCATGTGTCTTCGGTATGTCCTATTCGGTAACAATAGGAGCATGTTGGCCTAGTGCGGCCACCCCTTCCACGAGGAGTACGTCCACGGCCCTGATGATGAGTACCACGGCCTCTGTTGGCCGCCATAGCTGAGGGATTCTGACTCGCGGCTGCTGAAGGTACTGTGATCCTACTCAATCTGTGAAAAGCCTCCTCCATGGGAGGAATAGTCGAGTCTGCCAAAATCTGTGAACGTGTTGCCTCATATTCTGGATCAAGTGCAGCGAGAAATACCCCTACCATAGTAGCATTCCTGTATGTCTTCTGTTGTTCTGGCGTGGCGGTAAGAGGCATGAAGCTATAGAGCTTCTCGAACATCCCTCTCAATGATGTATAGAGGGAATGCAAAGGACGACCATTCTGCTTTATCGTGAATATATCATGTTGTAGTTGCAGAATCTTCGTCTCGTTCTTTGCCTGAGAATATGTTGCGGCTAGAATATCCCACATGTCTTTGGCTGTAGGCTGATGTAGAATGTCATTGGCGATTTCAATGGCCAATGTGCCTGATAGCCACACCTTGGCATATGCATCATCGGCCTCCCATGAGGCATAAGCTCCAGTCTTCTCTGCAGGCTCGGGCTCGGTAAGAATGTGCTTCTTACCTGTAGACTTCATCATACTCATGAACTGCATTGCCCACAGTTCATAGTTCGTACCATCCATCTTGACAATGGGCGCTGGACCACGAAATGCACCCATAGATGGGATATCTGCCTTGCTTTCTGACATGCTGGAGACGGAAGACTGGAGCGACTGAGAGGATATAGTCTCTGTCTACAATGACATAGATGGGATTAGTTGCATGTGTAGACTTCAAGCAACCAACCCCATGTAGATCAAGTGCTGTGCCCTAGGGTTTTGGGACTTAGGGCACACACGCACGTGCGAGAAGCACGCACACACCTGGAGGATCCACGCGCACTGGAGTGCTCAACTGGAGAATCACGCGCGTGCTAGCGCACGCAACTGTGCGCGTGATGGTGCGCACAATCGCACTGGAGCGCGACTATGCGCGCAGGCGAGGCACTGGGTTGTGCGCGTGCGTGCGGTGATGCACGCACATGCGCACGGTGATGCGCGTGAACAGGAGCGCGCGACTATGCGCACAGGCGAAGCACTGGGCTGTGCGCAGACGTGCGGTGATGCACGCACAGGCGCACGGTGCTGTGCGGTGATGCACGCACAGGCGCACGCAGAGGCTGGGAAGAGACGATGCGCACAGGCGCGAAGTTGGTGCGCGAGAGCCGATGCGCGAAGTTGGTCGCCGATCGGCTAGGCGGCGCCGATCCGAGGAAGAGAGAGAGAGAAGAGAGGCCGGCGAGTGGGGTTAGGGTTAGGGTTAGGTTTCGAGAACTCCGGTCTAGGACCGTCGCTCTGATACCATGTTGGGAAACGTGAATGAGATGATTCTATTCCATAGCCCTAGGCTCTCTTATATAGGAGAGTAGCCTATGGGTAAATTACATAAAGAGAATAACAGGAAAATAAAATAGCAAAGAGATACAGATACTTAATATGCGTCAACAAACTCTCATAGGGAGTGGCTGTAGAATAACGCCTTAAAATGCATAGGCGACAACAAAGCAATGATAGAACGATGCCTTAGAGAGGGAGAGTGCATAGATGACGGTGAAACAATGCCTTTGAGGGTGCATAGAGGGTGGAGTGGCGATTGAGACCTGTTTAGGTGGTTGTGGTTTTGCAATCTTCCGCTAGTCTTTTGCAAAGCCAACCCAATATTTAATGAGACCCTCTTAACCTTGCCTAGCGTAAGCTTAAAATTGAAATGAGCCAAGCTTGAGCCGAAAGATAGGCTCGTATAATTTTTTGGTCGGGCATGTGATGTGATTAGCCCAAGCTCGGCCCAACCCGTAGGATATATAATACACATTGCAGAATATCATATACCATTCAATACCGAAAAAATGATATAAGCTGAGCATCGTGGAATTTATTTTTCTCTTAGAACAATTCTTTTTGTAATTCATTTTTTTGTCTATTTTTGAAAGTGCTTAGTCATTGTGAACGTACTAGATCGTGTTGAATGAACTTTAGTTCCAGATGCCTTTTCCTATAATGAATTCAAAGTTTAAAATATAACACTTTCATAAGATCCTTTATCGAAGATTTTAATAGAAGATTGGGGCTTGATTTTTTATTATAGCAGACTAAAAGAGTATGGGTTGATAGTTTTGGGATTGAATGAGGAATTGAGAGGGTTATTCAGTGTTTCTGATAAAAGTGTAAAGTAGTTTGGGTTGGCCATAAATCCTGCCCATTAATTTTAGTTGGGCGTGGGATAGACTTTGATAGAAATTTTCAGACCTTGGTTTGACCCAAAACCCAAGTGTTAAGTGGACTTGGGCCTGAGCCTTGCATGACCTAAGGGCTCAACCCGATGCTCATCCCTGGGGAGGCTGAGGGAAAAGGGATGGGGAAGAGGGGAAGTTGTCGAAAGGAAGTGAGCGAAGTTAAGGTAATGAAGAATGACTAATAAAGAAATATAATATATTTGAAGATTGATTTATGAAAATTTTATTACATTTAGTCAAATTATTAAAAGTTTGAATCATGGATGTTAACAACAGGTGCACAAGCTTAAATACAGAAAGTTTTAGGATCATTTAATTATGGAATAGGCGGGAGCACACGTGTTATTGGCAAAGTTCGGAAGGGCACACATGTAAAAATCTCAATAATGTATAACATCTATCGGATGCCTTTTCTCTCGAGTCAGTTAACTAGTTGACAAATAGAAGCATCTTGACATCCGGTTTACAAAGTGTTGTATTTTCCCCTTTGCTAAACTTAAAATTATGGCCTCTAGCTTAAGATTTTACCCAACCATTTTTACTAGATGACATCTTGATTTTTGTTTATATACGAGGCATATACTGTACCTTAAAGTGTTTTTCATAGTTGGAGAATATTTTATGGTTATGGGTGCTCATGTAGGAAATGAAATATTTTGATTGCCATTCATTTTATTAGTAGAGAACTTTTCAACGACTGTCCTAAAAAACCAACACAAATTCGAGGACATGCCTTTGTTTTAAGTAACCTATGCATATGAATTTAGTGCAAGTCAAATCATCTTGCTGTGTGACGCATCATTAATGTAAAAGTTTTGAATAATATCATAATTTCGTCTCTTATTTTTGGAACTGATACAAAGATAAACATAATTTTTATTTAACCTTGCGGTCATGAGTTTGAGTTATGGAAGCAACCTCTTCCAACGTTTGTCTTTGATTTTCATAACTTCTGGAGGAGTTTTAAGACAAGAAGTGGGATGCCCCACTTAATAGCGAGAAATTGGAGAGGAGCTCGACATAAAGTGATTTGGGAGGAGGATATGAGAGGGAGTGGAGACAGTATTCTAGGCAGACCTGGTCAAACGATGGAGCTTTCATGACCGGTAAGCGAAAAGAAACCAAACAAATTCTGGTCAAGTGGGTGGGGTATCCTTAGTAAGAAGTAGGTTAGGAGAACGGTGATGGAGCACTTGAAGTGGTTCGTTTGGAAGGAGGGGGACTTTGGTTGCTACTGGAACAATTGCGGGGCTAACAAAGAAGCAATTGAGTGGTTTAGTTCGTGACTTTGGGCTAAGAGATGTGGGGCACTATAAATGATTTATATGCTGACAGTCCCCAGGTTCGGAACCATTTTTCTTTTTATTTCTTCAAGAAGTTTGAGGCGTGGCGAGCTCAAACGATATGGTAATGGTAATGGTCGAGAAGTTTGAAGTAGGTTGTTTAAGGAAGGACTTATGCTGATTACCTGATGAATGGGTTGTCTGTTTTGGTGATATGGTATGCATATTGTTGGTAGAAAAATAAGAGATAATTATTTCTGAGAACCCTAGGCTCTATTATATAGAGGAGAGACCTATGGGTAAATTACATAAGGCAGAAAAATAGAAAAACAAATAAGAAAACGATACATATAGAATATAGAAATACATAAATATCTCTACACTCCCCCTCAAGATGGAGCATAGATATCAATCATGCTCAGCTTGGAGGAACACTTCTGGAATGGTCCTCTTAGTAATGGCTTGGTAAAGATATATGCTGTTTGCTCTCCAGAACTAGCATGAGAAGTAGAAATCAAGCCCTTCTGAATCATATCTCTGGTATAATGCCAGTCTACCTCGATATGTTTTGTTCTCTCATGGAACACAGGGTTGTTTGCAATAAATAGAGCAACATGGTTATCACAATGTAACTCCATGGGTAGAGGAACCTCTATATGCAAATCAACTAATACTGCTCGAACCCACATCATTTCTGTACTTGCTTGTGCCATAGCCCTGTATTCGGATTCATCACTTGATCTCGCTACAACTGTTTGTTTCTTGCTTTTCCAAGAAACAAGAGAACTGCCAACAAACACTGCAAATCCCGAAGTCGATTTTCTATCCTTAGGACAATTTGCAGTGTCTGTGTCAGCATATGCGGATACAGAGAGAGTTTCTCCTTTCTTGAGAGTAATCCTCCTCCGGAGCATCTGTTGTCAGTTGCAAATGGGTGTTTACTGTTAAACACCATGCAGATGGGAGCCTTGATCGTTACAAAGCAAGGTTGGTGGCATGTGGTTTTACGCAAACCTATGGAGTTGATTACATGGACACGTTCTCTCCGGTTGCTCGACATTCCACTTTGCGTGTTATCCTTCAGTTGCTGTGGTACGTGAATACACCCACCATGGTAGCATTCCTGTATGTCTTTTGCTACTCAGGAGTACCCGTCAAAGGCATGAAGCTATGGAGCTTCTCAAACATCCCTCGCAGGGATGTGTACAGTGAGTGGAGAGGACGTCCATTCTGTTTGATTGTAAAAATATCATGCTGCAACTATAGTATCTTGGTCTCAACCCGCGCCTGAGAATATGTCGCGGCTAGAATATCCCACATTGCCTTCGCCGCGGGCTGATGCAGCACATCGTCGACGATCTCTATCGTCAACGTTCCAGATAACCAGACCTTGGCATACGCATCGTCCGCCTCCCATGTGGCGTGAATCCCTGTTTTCTCCGTCGGCTTATAGTCGGTAAGAATATGTTTCTTACCGTTAGACTTCATAAGGCTCATGAACTGCATAGCCCAGAGCTCATAGTTCGTCATGTCCATCTTGGCAATCGGTGTCGGACCTCTGAAGGCACCTGTGACGGGTACGTCGACTTTGTTTTCTGACATGATGCCGAATGAAGATCACAGTATATGTAGACTAAGAGAGATTTGTCTACAATGACATATGGGGATTTGATTGCATATGTAGACCTATGCAATCAAATCCATCACCCGATTTGCGCAAAGAAGACGGAGAACAATGGCTGAGACCGACGGCACTTGAGGCCGACGGCCTAGGAGGTATTTAGGGGCCGCGAAAATCAATGGGCGGCTGCCAAGGGCTGGGCGGCAGAGCCGTGGGCCTGGACGGTGTCGGCGGTGCCCGACAAGGAGGCGTAGACCTCGGCGGAGGCCCTGGCGGCGGCGGCGGCGGTCTCCAGCAAGGAGGGAGAGGCCTGGGCGGCCGCGGTAGGCCGGCAATGGAGCGAGGTGGCCTAGGCGGCGGCGCAGGCGGAGAGAGGAGGGGGTTGGCGGGTGGGGATCTAGGGTTAGGGTATAGGAGCTCCGGTCTAGGACCGTCGCTCTGATACCATGTTGGTAGAAAAATAAGAGATAATTATTTCTGAGAACCCTAGGCTCTCTTATATAGAGGAGAGAGCTATGGATAAATTACATAAGGCGGAAAAACAGAAATACAAATAAGAAAACGATACATATAGAATATAGAAATACACAAATATTTCTACACATATGATACACTCTTCTTCATTTATTAAGGGGAACATACAGAAGCCAATGAGATCTCCATTTTTGGTTGATATTTCTGGCAAGGCCTCTATGTAAGCAGAGAGAAGTTTGAGTTTGTTCTTTCCCTCATAGCTGAGGGGCTGGCATGGGAATGTGGTTGAAATCTAGACAGTCTATGTAAGATTTTGCCTCTAACTCATGCAATCTGATTAGACACCTTTAGTTGAGAAAGAGGAAAATTAACATAATTAATTTGGTTGGAAAGCTAGGCGTGTGTCCAAAGAAGGGAGTTCGGTGCTTCTGAAATTGATTTAGTTGATTATACCAATTATTTATCTTTCGACACTTTAGATGCACGAAGGGGTGCGACATGTTGAGAATTTGATGAATAGATTCTTCTATATATGTTTTGTGGGGGAGGGTTGGGAATTGCTCTGGTTGACAGAGGTTTATTACAAGGCCCCTTGAGGAGGGGGGGTCTCTATGTTTTGAAGTTGAAAAGGATGAACAAAGCCTCGATGTGGATGGTGATACTTTAGGGCTACAATGATGATGTGTTCTAGACTAATAAAAGGTATTTTACTGGTCATGTTTCCTCATCGGTGGTGCTGTTAGGTTCTTCTGAACACACGTCTTTTATTATGGAACATGCTTGGTGATGGTGCCTCCATGCGCATTAGGAAGGATGATTGGTCAGATAGGAGATATTTTTGTCATCTTTTCCCAACGCTATTCGCGCTTGCTGCCAATTGGGACGAGTTAGTGGTTGATATGCGGGTTAAAGGAGCGTAGACTCCAACATCTCATTTTAAATTCCCAGAGAAGAGGTTACATGTTTATGGAGACCGACTAACCTTAACATGCTTAAGGGCCTCAGCTGCATGTACAGATCATTAGATTTCATACGCTGCTCATTTCTCTATTAAAAAGGTATAGTGATTTTTGTGCCTCTGACGCCAGACAATGACCCATGACGAGAGATTGTAGATTGTTATGGGAATCAAATGCTTTGTTAAGGGTGAATCTACGAAGGTCTTCATGTGGCTGATTTGTAGGATGCAGGTGATGACGAAAGCGTTCAGGACAAGGATCCTTCGTGGAATGGACATTTGGTGGTCCTCTATATTCAAGAGACAGGGATGATGATTCTGTGAAACATATTATCTTCTCTATCATATTACTCCAAAAGAGGGTGGTAGAGCTGTACTGGGTGGACACCTCATGTTATGAAAGGTTTTGGCACTCTCCGGGAGCCATGGTTTTTCTCTCGTAGAGACCACGTCTTGCCCCTTGCTTTTATATGGCCCTTGAGGTTAACAAGGAATGTGGTGGTGTTTCGCTAATAGATGTTTTAAGTTGACAATGTGGTGATGCCAAGACTCTTTTCGGTCATGGTTGATGTATTTATACTTCTGTGGTTATTGTGTTTTAGAGTGCACACCACCGTGGATGCTCACTCTTTCTGTAATTCAAAAAAGAAGGGGGAAGGATGGCGAGGTATAGAAGACATAATGATTATAGTCATTTGTCTGTAGTGCCTGTAGAGATAGTTTTGAGATATATTAGTTTATGTACCTTGTTGCTATTTCCTTTTCTTATTTAGACGCCTATGTAATTTACCCTTAGGGTCTCTCCCTATATAAGAGAGCCTAGGGTTTATCCCTGAATATATCGAAGACTCTTTTTCTCAACATGGTATCAGAGCCGCCTTAGGGCTCTCCACCCGCCCCTCCCTTCCCCACCCGCCGCCCCTCTCCTCTAGCCGCTGCCAGCGGCTCCTGTCGACGCCGAAGCCTCCACCAAGGCCTCGGCAACGCCCTCTTCAGCCGCTCAAGCCCCCTAGCGGCCTTCTCCAACACCCGGCGACCCCTTCTTTCGCCGCCCTAAGCCCCCAGCCGCCTCCTTCTGCGCCAGGCGGCGCCTCCTCCTGCCGCTGTAGGCCCGACGGCACCTCCTTCTGCCGCTGTAGGCCCCCAGCCAGCCCCATCTTCTCTCGGCGGCCCCTCTTCCGGCCGCTCTTCGTCACCAGTCCACCGTGGTGGTCCCAGCAGCCCCCAGCGGGTTCCAGCAGCCCCCAGCGGGTCTCAGGCGGCATTCCCTAGCCGACTCAAGGGCTATTTGCTTCCGTTGAGGCGTGCCCTAGACCCCTCGTTCTCCGCTTTATGGGTTTGAGTGCGTGAAAGTCTACCCACGTACTCAAATCCGATGCAGTTTGTGTAGACATTCATCAAAGTATCTATATATCCTTCGTCTTCTCCAAGCAGCAGTATGTCAGAATCAAAAGTCGATTTGCCCTCCACCGGCGCTTTCAAAGGACCGGCGCCAATAGTGAAGATGGATGGGTCTAACTATGAGCTATGGGCTATACAGTTCATGAGCCTCATGAAATCTAACGGTAAGAAGCACATTCTTACCGAGGATGAGCCAGCGGAGAAGACAGGGATCTATGCCTCATGGGAGGCTGATGACGCCTACGCGAAAGTCTGGTTGTCTGGTACGTTGACGATGGAGATAGCTAACGACGTACTCCATCAACCCACTGCTAAGGCAATGTGGGATATCCTTGCTGCTACGTATTCGCAGGTGCGAAATGAGACAAAGATGTTGCAGCTTCAACATGACATTTTCACGATGAAGCAGGCCGGCAGACCTCTCCACTCTTTATACACATCCCTAAGAGGGATGTTCGAGAAGTTATACAGTACTATTCCTCTCAATGCAACTCCGGAACAACAGAAGACGTTTCGGAACGCCACCATGGTGGGTGTTCTACTTGCTGCTCTCGATCCTGCGTACGATGCCGCCAGGTCACAAATTCTAGCAGATGCAGTAATTCCTCCGGTGGAGGATGTCTACAGAAGGCTCAGTCGCATTCCAGTCCCCTCCAGCTCTTCTACTCCACCCCCATCAGCGATGGCAGCCTCGCGTGGGAGAGGTGGACCACCTTCCGGACGTGGTCGTGGACGTGGCCGTGGACCTCAAGGAAGGGGTGGTCGTTTCAGTCAGATGTGCTCGTATTGTCATCGAACTGGACACTCAGAGGAGACATGCTACTCTAAGCATGGGTTCCCAGCATCAGCACGGGTTGCAGAGCACTCACAGTCTACATTACCGTCTACTGCAGATCATAGATTTGAGGAACTCGTGGCTCGTCTCCGTGATATTATGCCACATTCATCTGGTGACTCCTCTGGTGGTTCTTCAGATATTGCGGCCACAGCCTCTGCCAGTTCATCCGCCGCTGCTAGTAGCTCAGGTAGAACATCAACACCCATACCATCTCATGATATATCTGACTGGGTTATAGATTCCGGAGCAACACATCATCTCTGTAGAGATAGAGGTAGACTACAGGCCTACAGGGATATTCCTCCTGGCCGTTCAGTGCAGATTGCGGACGGTACCTACTCACCCCTTGTTGGCCAGGGGGAGGTTTTCCTATCCTCCACGATGCAGCTACAGAACGTCCTACATGCCCCTGAGTTCTCAATGAATTTGCTGTCTATTAGTCAGATTACAAAAGATTTGAATTGTCGTGCTATATTTGACCCGTCTTCTCTCATTTTTCAGGACATACTCACGGGCAAGGTGATTGGTTGTGGCTCTGAGCAGAATGGTTTATATCGACTGGTTCGGGAATCCTATGCTGGCGTCTCCTCTCAATCCGCTGGACCAGTCTCTCCTTACATTTGGCATCTTCGTTTTGGTCACCTTCCGCTCCAGAAAATGCGTCATCTTCTGCCCCAGCTCTCTCCAAGTTCGTCGTTTCGGTGTGAAACATGTCAGTTGGGAAAGCATCATAGGTCGAGCTTTCCAGGTCGTCAGGGTCGGAGCAGTAGCTCCCCATTTGAGTTGTTACATATAGATATATGGGGTCCGAGTTGTGTTCCCGATCACCAGGGACACAGGTTTTATCTTGTGGTTGTAGACGATTTTTCTCGTGTCTCATGGGTATTTCTTTTGAAGAATAAATCTGAAGCAGGAGATGTGGTCAAAAATTTAATTAATGAAGTGCAGAATGTTTTCTCCTCCTCGGTCAAATATGTTCGGACGGATAATGCTCTCGAATTTTGTACACGTTCTCTTTCTCAATTTCTTTTATCAAAAGGTATTATTCACCAAACCACCTGTGCATATACATCCCAACAAAATGGTGTGGCGGAAAGAAAGCATCGCCATCTCTTGGATATTACTCGGACCCTGTTGATTCAGAGTTGTGCTCCTATTTCTTTCTGGGGGGATGCCGTCCTTACTGCATGTTATCTGGTCAATCGAATGCCATCATCTGTCCTTGGTGAGAAGATACCCATCTCTCTTATTTTTCCTGACAAGGAACTATTCTCACTGCCTCCACGTGTCTTTGGTGCGGTGGCGTTCGTTCATCGTCTATCTCCTGGACTTGACAAGCTCTCTCCTAGAGCAGTCAAGTGTGTCTTTGTTGGTTATTCCAGAACCCAGAAGGGATACCGGTGTTATGATCCTACAACCAACAGGTACTTCGTCAGTGCTGATGTCACTTTCTTCGAGTCAGTGGTGTATTTCTCGCCAGCTGGGGACAGAATGGTACCTTCCTCTTCCACTGATGATATTTATGTTCCACCACCACCTACATTGAGTTCACCTGAGTCATCCCCTGTGTCAGTCCCTACGCCAGCACCACCACCACCACCACCACCACCACCTCCACCGGTACCACAACCAATCATATCACCGTTTCCTAGACATTACACGCGTCGGTCAGGTCCTGCTCAGACGTCAGATCAGCCACTCACTGCGCCTCAGGTATGTTCAGATGATGTTACTTCTGACGGGTCAGATTCAGTGCATATGCAGGATTCCTCCATATAGGAAGAGGCAGATGATGATCTTGATGTTCCGATTGCTATTAGGAAGCAGAGAAGGCAATGTGCCTCCTATCCATTTGCTTCTCAGGTTTCCTTCCACCGGCTTACAGGTGATTTTCAGAAGTTTGCCACAGCATTGTCTTCCGTGGATATACCACGGACATACCAAGAAGCCTTGAAGAGTGAGTGCTGGAAACTTGCTATGGAAGAAGAGATGAGGGCCTTGCAGTCCCGTGGCACATGATCTTTGGTTCCTCCACCCCCTCGTACATCCGTTGTGAGCTGCAAATGGGTCTTCACAGTCAAATATCATGCAGATGGCACGTTGGATAGATACAAAGCACGCTTGGTCGCCCGTGGATTTACACAAACCTATGGCGTGGACTACATGGATATATTTTCTCCAGTGGCGAGACATTCGACTCTCCGTATTCTACTATCTGTTGCTGTGGTTCGTGATTGGAGCATTTCTCAGCTGGATATCAAGAATGTATTTCTATACGAGGACTTACAAGAGGAAGTCTACATGCAGCAGCCACCTGGGTTTACTGCTGAGGGGGAGAAGCATATGGTCTGTAGACTTCACAAGGCGATATATGGCCCCAAACAGAGTCCGCAAGCATGGTTCCAGAAGCTGTCCAACCTTATTGAGCACCAGGGATTCAAGAGGTGAAATGCCGATCACTCATTGTTTGTCCGGAAGTCCTCGGCAGGTACGGTTGTCATTATGGTCTATGTGGATGATATTCTTGTTAAAGGAGATGATGTTCAGGGCATAGAGAGGGCAAAGGCATTCCTAGGCCGTCAGTTTGTTACAAAGGATCTTGGAACCCTAAGATATTTTCTGGGGTTGGAATTTGCAAGGAATGCACATGGCTTGGTGATGACACAACGGAAGTACATTACAGACTTCCTGATTGAGACTGGCATGGATGGGTGCAAACCATCAAGCGTCCCCATGGACCCAGCATGAAGTTGTATGATGGTGATACTGATGAAGTAGATAAGAGGAGGTATAGAGAAATGGTGGGAAAACTCCTCTACATTACCATAACTCGTCCTGATATTGCATTTGCAGTTAGCCGGGTAAGTCAGTTTATGGAGCAGCCAAGACAGGTTCACATGGATGCTATACACATGATACTGAGGTACTTGAAGTCTTCTCCAGGGTCAGGGCTGCTATTCAGAAAGGGCACAGACTTATCTATCTCAGCGTGTGTAGACGCAGATTATGCAGGGTGTCCTAAGGATAGAAAATCAACCTCAGGGTTCGCAGTGTTTGTTGGAGGCTCTCTGGTGTCCTGGAAAAGCAAGAAACAAACTGTGGTGGCAAGGTCCAGTGCGGATTCAGAATATAGGGCCATGGCTCAAGCCAGCACGGAAATGATGTGGATTCGCTCCGTATTAGAAGATTTACATGTCGTTGTGCCTCTACCTATGAAGCTTCAGTGTGACAATCAGGCAGCATTGTTCATTGCCAACAACCCAGCTTTCCATGAGAGGACCAAGCATATTGAAGTTGACTGCCATTACACCAGGGACCTGATCCAGAGAGGATTGATATCTTTTGCACATGTTAGCTCAGGTGATCAAACTGCAGATGTGTTCACCAAGCCACTGCTCAGAGGACCTTTTCAGAGATGTTCATCCAAGCTGAGCATGATAGACATCTATGCTCCACCTTGAGGGGGAGTGTAGAGATAGTTTTGAGATATATTAGTTTATGTACCTTGTTGCTATTTCCTTTTCTTATTTAGACGCCTATGTAATTTACCCTTAGGGTCTCTCCCTATATAAGAGAGCCTAGGGTTTATCCGTGAATATATCGAAGACTCTTTTTCTCAACAGTGCCCAGGGTTTTGTGGACACAAAGGAATGTTGTGTTGTTCCACTGAGCGATGTATTATATTGAGATCACAGTACTATAGCTAAGTCTGTGTTCATTAATGGGTGTGCTGCTATACAGATGAAGTGTGTTTTTGGTTTTGTAAACTTCATAGCAGTTTTTTTTTCTAAAACCAAAGGATGACCATTAGAGGTTAATGGTCATCTGTAGATTTCATTGAATTCTAAAGGATAACAGCTGCGTCAGTAGAAAGAAAAATTGCACCTCTTCCCAATCATACCATGTGAAATTGAATGTATCACACACAACTAGACATAAGGTCCTATAGACCTAAAAGACAAATAATTTCTTTGAAGTCAAATTACCCAAGTCATTGCAAGTGGGCTAATCATTCACGTCCTCGAACATGCACCGTACAACATAGAGAAATCTTCTCATACATCATAAAGTGGAAAGCCTGCTGCCATCCCACTCCCAACAGTTATTGAAATCCAGGTGACTATCCACCCCATAAATAATTATCCTTCGGCTTATAAAAACCTCTTTCGAAGTTGCAGGGCGCAAAATGAAAAATATATCATGCTATCTAAAGTTAATTTGTGACTACCATTATAAAGACCCATCTGCAAAGAGAATTGTATGATTGGATGTAGTTATGCAGGCAATTCTGTTAGACCCCTCTGTGCTGGCAACATTGCAATTAATATATGTAAAGATGTAGCTACAAGCTTATGAAAGTGAAATTTCGCATTACCCCTTATTTGTTTGGTGCATTTCTAAGTCGATCATATTTTCCTGTTTATCTAAATCTAGTTCTTGTAAGTTTTGCATAGCATCTTTTAAATATTTAACAGTTCTCTATATCAGCTAGAAGAGAATGCACATCTGCTTGTTGTTTGCTATTTTGAAGTCCCGGTTAAATGTCCTCCAATTTAAGAAATTTTTGGGACGTTTTTATGGTTTCACATTCTATGTTAAGCCTTATTTTGCTTATAATCTTCTGATACATATGTGGCATCTTCAATAAAGTTCTCAGGCAAATCGGACAAAATATCTTCCATGATGAAAATGTGTGTTTGCTTGATAAATTTTAGAACTATTGACGACGATCTCTTTTCTATTGCTGAACATTTTTGGTCTTTGGTGGCGATGCAATCTTACTCTAGGTGCCTGAGAAAGCAGCTTATAATGGCTAAGGATGCTAGGCGAGTGGACATTCTATGCCACCGAATCTCTTTGAGCCACAAGCTTCTTGATGGAACAGAAAAATACAATAAATTGCTCGACTATGTTGACAATGCAATGAAAAAACTAGAGACAGAAGTCGGATCTATAAACGGCTTAGCAACAGGTATGGCTCGGGGGATCGTTAACCGGCTTTCTACTGGCAGTGAGGTCCAAAAGCTCTGCCTCCTTGCAGTAGATTCTCTCGACTCTATCGTTAATACTGCCTCACATTCTTCACCTGAACATATGGCCTTAGGTATGATATCTGGCTTAACTTTTCGTGTTAACATCTACTTCTCTTTTACATAAATCCGCAACTTTGGCAGGACCTGATTTCGCTTCGCCCGTGTTTATCCGATTTGAGAACATTTCCTCTACGTCGGCTACCGTAGTAGTGGACAAAGAAGATGGTTCACAAGATCCTGAAAAGGTGAGTGGTTTCAAAATATGGCAGAGGACAGAGTTCACAGATTATCCAGCAGAACCTGCTTGTGTATTGGTTAAGCCGAATGGGAGATTCCTTGCATCCGAATTGAGCCCTTCCACTAAATACACGTTTAAGGTAGTCCCACTTAACGGCGACAAAGAATTGGAAAAATGTGAGGCTGAGGTCATGACGGAAAACACTCCAAAGGATGTTCTGCAGGGTCTGCCCATGCCAGAAGAATCCGCATCACCTTCTAGTCCGAAAACAAACACCAGTGACCTATCTAATCCATCAGAATGTGATGAATCCAATAACACCGCAATCTATCAGGACCTGAATAAGTTGCCAGGAGAATGCAACGGTTACTGTGATAATAGCCAGCCTCCTGACCACGGAAAATCCATCGATGCTAAGGACCTCAGCAACTCTCAAGACACATGCATGGGCGCAATGGATAGTAATGGAACAGAAACCAATGCAGCCGATGGAACTCCTGCACACTCGGTTTCTGCCTTGGATGAGGAACCCAATTCAGTTATCCAAGCAGACATCCATGCAGATCCCACTGATGTAGCTGACCAAAGCCAGGCGTCGGATACACACAAGCTTGAAGCATCCGATCCTCCACCACGAAACGACATGTCCATGGTTCCATATGGTCACTCGGAATCTGTTCTGCCCGTTACTCCCTCCAAATTGGAGGTGAGTAAAGAAGGCACCGGACGGATCACTAAACCAAGAAGTGGCAGTGGTGGTCCTGAAAGCTGGCTGTGGAAGCCTGTCAAGGAGCTAAAAGGGACGAACCCCTCGAGGAAAAGGAGCGTGGGGAGCAGCGAGGAGATGGGTCTGGAGTGTTCCTTGGAAGGGAACTACGAGTACTGCGTAAAAGTGGTGAGATGGTTGGAATGCAAGGGGCACATCGAGACAAACTTCAGGGTGAAGTTCCTGACATGGTTCAGCCTGCGTGCCACTCCACAGGAGAGGAAAGTGGTAAGCGTGTTCGTCGATACGCTTATCGACGATCCGCCCAGCCTTGCGGGGCAGCTTGTGGACGCATTTTCCGAAGGGATCAGCCGCAAGAGGCAACCAGAGGCACCTCCTCGAGGATTTTGCATGCGGATGTGGCATTGAGAACTCGCACCTGCTCTTGATTGGATAAGCCAGACTCCTGATTAGGGGGGATCGATTCTTTAGTGCGAATTGGACGCGTTGTCATTCTTCCTCATTAACCATTCCTTCTGAGAACCAGCATTCTTAATATTATTCGCTGTTCAGTTACAGTTACAGAACCTTTTTCTCACAGGACAGTTACTTTCATGACATGACATTTATTTCCCAATATAAGGGTAGATCTTTTTCTTCTTCTTTCGTTCGACGAAATGGTAATATGTGGGACTTAAATCTTAATCTTTTGGATGGAAGTCACACTGCTCAACCACCGAACCATTGAAGCGGAGTTAACCATGCTTGTTTTTTCTGAGGATGATGAGGAGAATATCGATATCTATGTTATATACTAAAGAAAGTTGTAATCTTCCATGGGTCAAGTCCTTAATGCCACTTCTATTTTCCTCACTCCTTTTTTGCCTACATTCCTCAAATCCTCTAAAGCCCAAATCCTCTAAAGCCCATTTCCTTAGTTCTTGCATAGTTATTTCCTTTTTTTCAACATTATAACTTTCAAGCTTTCCTTCTGTTTTTTTTCTGTAATCTTACTTGGAAGAACAACATGTTTACTACTAGTAGTATTGTTTATAATCTCAGTAGTCTTATGTCTCCATTATATGTGAGTGATTTTTCCTTTGTTACCATGGATGAAATCTCATTTCTCTCCCTTGACTCTCTTTCTCTATATGAAATCGCACATGTGCGCCCGTGTGTGTGCGCACCCACGCATACACAGAAGTTATTCTAAATAAATTATCCGAACTTCCTCAAGTTGTATGCATAGTCTTCCTTACCGTATGAATTTATGTGATTGACTCATCACTATCTTCTTCAAGCTCATGATAGAGAAAATATGCCACCATATCTAACTTCTCAAGCTAAAAGCTTTGATGTGCTACAAAAACTAATAACATCATGATTATCGTGTGACCAACAATCGGAGAGAATATCTTATCGTAATCTATATCTTAATTCGATGTCATCTATCATGACTCGATTTCTTGGTTCATCAAATCCATTCACAGTAACTTTAAGCAGTAATAAAGTCTGATATTCAGTAGTAGACTGCAACATAGACAGTTGTAAGAAAAGCATTAAACATATTTCCATTCATAATGCAAAAGTTTGCATTTTGTATTTTATAAGTTTTTCAACCTGTATTTATTTACATGCATATCAAGATGAAAAGTAAGAATAAAAAAGCTCCTAACTATAGGAGACCAGAATCAACAACTAGTGGTTAGCTACCTGCTAACTCTGATGGCTAACCAGTGTCTACTGGATTTTCAGAAAACACAGGGGAAGAGTGAAGAATGTTCAATAATAAAGACAAGAAAAGCAAACGAGTGTGATAAGGTTATAAAATTGTTCTTTCCTTCCCTCTTTCCTTTTCTAGCAGAAAATACTTCATTTTGTTTCTCTTCCACTTATTCCCTATTCATTTTATCCTATCCATTACATTTCATATCAAGGATTATTCTATGTTATGATATTTCTTCATCTATTAAGGACTCCGAAGCTATGGACACACCAGATTGGAGATTGTGAACCCCCTAAGATCCGGGTACCCGTTTACAACACTTTTGCAACATTATATTCGCTAAAGATCGCACAAGTATTGAAAAGTGAGGAAATTTCGTGCTTTTCTGCTAAAACATTCACATTCGGATAAATAAACCACATTCATCAGAATCAACAAAGACATGCCACCAAAATTTTATTCCATTAATTTTCATAATATCAATACATGTACATCAGAAGTCAACAGTTCATTCATACATGTATCCCAATATATATATATATATATATATATATATATATAGGACGGGGAAGCTGCTGCATGTAGCAGCCAACGTGGCTGCTACATGTGGCAGTTTCCCCAATTTTTTTTATTTTTTTTCAAAATAAAACCATGAATATTCATCTATATATCCCTCCTACATTCTATTAAAATTTCGTCAGAAACGGAGACTCCTACGGCCTCCATCCAAACATGGTCGATTTAAAAAATCCTGCTACCGTTAAAAAAATGATGTCTAGATGGAGGGCTTAGGAGTCTCTGTTTCTGACGAAATTTTAATAGAATGTAGGAGGGATATATAGATGAATATTCATGATTTTATTTTGAAAAAAAATAAAAAAATTGGGGAAACTGCCACATGTAGCAGCCACGTTGGCTGCTACATGCAGCAGCTTCCCTTTTCTCATATATATATATATAGGAGAAACTTCAAATGAGGCGGGGTCTCACCATATATATGGTGAGCCACCCTCAATTTAGGCATCTTCACAATATATTTTACACTTTCTTGTTTCATACATATTAAATAAATATTAACACAACATGTATAGTGAAATAAAATTATGAAAATATTATTATATTGGATGGAAATGTTAATTTAAATTTGAATATTATATTTTACAAAATTCATTTTTTAAATGTGCAGTTTATACTTTTACAAAATTGTAATAGAATTTTTACTAAATTCATAGTGGCCTTTACAATTTCAGAAAATTCCCCACCTCATTTGAAAGGTTCCCTATATATATATATATAGAAGAGAAAAGAAAAATGAAACAAAAAAGAACATACCGTCTGGTATATATCCTATCGCCTGGAAACATCAACAACTACTGAGCAGCAGGCTCCTTGCCTGCCAAAACATGTTAGGAAAGAAGAGACGTCATCGGGCACTGGTACCTCCCAAAAACTTATAAAAATAAGCTGGCAATTAGTATGTTCAAAAGCAAGCAAGTAGAAAGACGGGAACAACTAAAATTTACATCTACTTGTGAGGTAAGAAGTTTTCAAGTTGCTTGTAAGCACCATCCATGATCACCATTTATCCCAACATTTCTCATATAATAACATATTTATATTGTAATTAATTGACCATAAGTATGTGGGTGTGTGTGTGTATATATTCTTATAATGCTATAGTCATATTATTTCAATTCAAACTTTAGTATAAACATTTCCAACCAACTCAACTTTGATTGTAATTTCTCCAACTCTCAACTGTAATTGTCTCATATGTAATCCTTAGATGACCGAGATGTAGACAAGGATGATTTGGATGTAAAATCACCAAGTTTGCTTGGCGAAAGAAAAACTCAATCGGTGACGTAGCCTACAAATGAATCTTCCGTCTCGCCCTCTAATTAGAAGTGTGGTTCAATAGAAGGATAGGTCTACTCCAAAACTACGCCACTGAGACGGGTGAGAGAGACTCTCCGGAAAAGTCACTCTAGAAAACAACCCGACCGGTAATGGGCAAACGAGCTCGTACGAAAAACTGAAAACCGAGGATCCTATCGCGACCCCGATTCCCGGGCTGTCGGATCCTCCCATATCCAGATCTAATTACTCATCAATAATTTATTCAGCAATCACAACTAACATTCAGAAGCTGACTGCAAATAAAAATACTCAGAAGGAAGTATTTCAATACTTTGCCATTCACAAAATAAAGTTTACATGATCCATTGTCCCACTACAACCCTTTACATGTACATCAGCTTGAAGGAAATACACAGAAATATTACTAACTACCTTATAAAGAAAAGCTACTGTGGCTGGCTGGATGTCTAGTATGTAAGCTGGATGGATTTTTAAAGTCCTTGCGATGGATCACCGACACCTGTTGGGTTTTCCATAAATCATAGGATAAAAATTAGCGAATGCTAAATAACGAAGAAGAGAAAAGCAAACAAATTGTGTAATTTTTGAAAACTTGTTATCACAAAAATTTTCATACCTTCTCGTTAATTTAAGTCATGTTCCCATTCTATTCCACATCAGGGATTTGTCCAGGGAATTACCTCACCACTATGAGGACTCCTAATCTGTGGACACTTCGGGATTGGAGATTGCGTTGATCTTGCTAAGCTTATGCCGCCGCACATCGCCTCAACCAATCCTCCAATACTATTTTGACAATTTCCTTTTTTATTAAACAGGGTCTCAAACCCTCAGCCTGGAAAACAAATGGGCACACCGTCCTCGAGGACTCGGTTGCTTAAAACCTCAGGTTAACATTTAATCATATAACCTAGCGCCTTTAAATACATATTATCGTGACCCAGCCGCTATTGAACCACCCGTGCCTCCACATGGCACGATCACATCTTCCGTCGTTCAACCCGAAGATATTGGCTCTCGGTACCACGCGTTGCAAAACATTCCTTTCGTGCGCACTTATCATAACAGGGTAACCGTGTACCACCTACGTAGGGAAATGCCAATACGGTTCCTTCCGACAAACCTACAGGTTGCATGCTCGACCTGTAGTTCCACTCCCAATCATCCTTAGCGTGACACACGATCCTTTTCAGGATCCAACTCAAACCACACCAATTCCTATGATGTAATTCTTTCGTTAAGTCTTCGATTTGCATAATCAGCAATACTTAGTATAGACTCACATATATATTATTCATATGCGTATATACTCGTATTTATGCCTATTTTAACTCCCAAACCCTAACTTTCAAAGCCATCACATCGATTTGATGCTTAAACTTTTTAGTGGAAATCACAAAGCAACTATTCAGACTTTTTTCAAAAATAGTTAAAATTAGGGTTCTTTATAGCACAAAACATAAAATCAAGAATTTCAATAATCTCGTTTGAAAATCCAACAGCAAAAGGAAGGATTTCGTTACCTAATCGAGCTCTCTCTCTCTCTCGTGTATGCAAGGCTTTATCGTATTCCATTTTTAGAAAGGATGTTTTAAGGCTCCTAAACAGATCGAATTTCATTTTTGTATCAAAAATGCTAAGAACGTGTCAAGAACACGAAGAACGAACGAAGAACACGAAGAACGCAAAGAACACGAAGAACACGAAGAACACGAAGAACACGAAGAACGCCAAGAACATATTTTCTCTTGAAATTTCAGCAGTGCTTCCCCTTATACGGGATGATATTTCTAGGAAAATTTCGGCAGAGTTTCCCTTTATATCGGGACATATTTATCGGAAAATTTTGGCAGAGTTTCCCCTTATATCGGGACATATTTCTCGGAAAATTTCGGCAGCGTTTCCCATTATATCAGGACATATTTCAAAATAAAAACGAAAATAGTTTCCTCTATAAAATTAATCGTGAGGAAAACAACAACAAAACTGAAAGAATATACTCAAACAACAAGAGATGAAGAATCGGTAGACACCACGCATCTTAGGTGAGTGAATATGTGACGAATCACAGGGTTCACTGACGTGCATAGCCGCCCGCACCTAAGTAGGGTATTATACAGATTTCTCCATCAAAATAACTATAAAAGCATAATTGAAAGAATAGAAACATATGTGATGGAGAATCGGTAGACACCACGCGTCTTAGATGAGTGAATGTGTGACGAATCATAGGGTTCACTGACGTGCATAGCCACCCGCACCTAAGTAGGGTGTTACACAGATTTCTCCTCGAACCACATTAGAAAACGAATCGGAAAGAAAGATGAATCAAGAACAAAGCTTGGAAGAAAGAGGATGAATTGAAATCCTAGCTTATGAAACAAACTAAGAGAGGATCATACCTTTCTCCTCCTCATTCTCCCGGCAGCGCATCGCTAGCGCTCCTCCCTCACCTTCCACTCCTCCCAACCTCTCGACCCTAGCCCTTGGGGTGGTGGTGGTAGTGGAAATCGTAGAGAAAGAATGGGTAGGGGGTCTATTTATAGGCTCCAAAAAACCACTAACCATGGTTAGAAAACCATGGTTTATACCTTAACCATGGTTAGAAAACCATGGTTTATACCTTAACCATGGTTTAGCAGCCCATGGTTTTAGCCAAAACCTATCCCAAACTTGGGGCTTAAGTTAGAACATTCCAGATGCTAGATTCGCTAATGACGCTTAATTAACACTAATTGTGATTAACTTTCACTAATCGCGATTTAACTTTCACGGTTTACGCTTATCTTTTGCTAACTATTGATTAATGTTGCTAATGATCATTAGCGGTTTTCAATCCATCATTAGTTTCTTTAATCACACTTAGTTAGTCTTAATGACAGTCATTATGGGTTAATGACTTCTTAACCCTCATTACTTCTCTTTCTTCCGAAAATCATAACAAATCGAAACGAAGTCTGATTTACACGAAATAGATTTCGTTGGTTTCCTCTTGACGAGCCGGATCTTATTATATAGGATCCAAGATATGCCAAGTTCAAAGCTTTACATATCCCCCGCATGGGTATCCTAAAACAGAGGATCGACGGAATTGGTCAAAAGTCGGGATCCCAACGAGGCGTAAAAGCACTGCGAGCTCGCGTAAAAACCGTTAAAAGACTGAGATCCTAAACCCGCACACTTGGCGGCCGCAACCCGAGCTGTGCTTTCTATCAACTGCCTAGTTAAGGGTAACCACACCCTCGCACGGTCAGGTGTAAAGGTCAACTGACCGACAAATATTATTCATCAATGGTTCGCTATAAATAATGAAAAAATTATCCATGGCAAGCCATAAATTCACTATAAATAATGGTTGGGGATCTTGAATTAGATTATCCTCAAGTTGATCCACTAATCATCATAGAAGAACAAGCATAAATTAAGGACTATCAATATAAAGAACCTCCTTCTGGGTTTGCACCATACAGGTCAAGCATTCAACTCAAATCCTAACTAGAAATTCATTCCTGACCTTATGCAATCTAAAGGTGAGTCATCGGTATAAGTAGAACCAACTCCTTTTGATAACTGATGCTCAATGAGAGAGAATTATCTTATTATAACAGATACTTAAACCATACATAACACCTAAGTATGTCTTTACTAACGATATGAGCCTTGCAACTTATTTGATCAACAATGTACTGTTCATCAACTTCAGATATCAAGCACCCAATTCCCCATACAATAGTGCCAGGTTTCAATCTGATAAACTTTCAATTTGAGCATGCTAAAATTTAAATTTTTCTAGAGAAATTTATATGGCATTAAACATGATCCCAAGATTGCTTTTATGATCTGGTTTACTTCAAGTTAAGCATACATGAATTTGAACTTTTCATGAATATGAAGATCTTAGATTTAAGAATTATAGCAGAGGAATAAGTTTCATCCACATTCCAAAGTCAGTTAGCAACACCAAACATGTATTTATAGAAAATTAAATGTTGAAATCTTGCAGATATCTAGTTTCGGATTCACAATAGCTAATCCATATGCCCGAACATTTCAGAACATGTATCTTGAATTTCAATCTTTTTATTTATGAATTTGGGCAGAGAGCAGGTTTTTTCTTAAAAAATTATTTAATTCAAAATTAAAACTGGGATCATACTTCAAAATCTAAACTCTCCAAAGCTAAATTTTAGGCAAAGATCAAAAGTAAACTCGGTATTAAACTTAATCATTTTAATTAGGATTTTGTGGTATAAACAACACATATGGCAGAAAGGTATTATTTGATAGTATATGCCTAACAATAAAGAAGAAGAAAGTAGAGATGTGTTGTGTACAAGTGATATTAAATCCTCAAGTACAATTAACAATAAAATATCTTCAAAATGCTATGAGAAACATGCTAAGCCTCTTCTCTTTGTGTTAAATTTTTTATAACTAAACAGTTTACACTTCCAGAAACTGTTATAGATTATTTTTATTTCATTTTTTTAAACAGAAAGTTCAAGAAATTTCCTCAAAATCCATAGATAAGGAAAAATAAAAAGTGATTTCATAGATGACAATACTAATGGCTTAATGGTGCATGCATGGCAACAATGAGGCTATGGATTGTAGATTTGATCTTGTAATTACTTAGATTTCATAAAATGGTAGTAGAAGAGGGGTGTGGAGCTCATGCATAGCAGCAAGATGAATGGCCGGGAATGTACCTCAAAATCTCAAGTATAGAGATCAAAATTAAGCTTCAATTTGTAGCATGCAGCAGCTACAAGTGATGTTCAGTGGATTCTGCAGCAAAAAAGAAAAACCTTCCAACAAGAGGGTTTCCAGGAAAACTCCAGCAAGAGGAATTTGAGCCACATATGGTAGCAATGGCTGTAGTAGCATTCTTGATGGTTGCTGTAGCAGCAACTAAGAAGAGAATGGGAGGGGAGAACTCTCGGCTGGAAAAATTTGGAGAGAAGAGAGGCATATAAGATGAGAAAAAGAAGAGGATTTGGGCTTATATAACCAAGGAGGAGATCCTTAGAAATGGACAAGTGGGAAGTAAGATTATGACACGTGTTATAAGTAGAGAAAAGAGGAGAAAAATAAAGAGGAGAGAGAAAAAAAACCCACGGTTGGACCGTGCACAGACTGTGCACAATCAGTTTTTTTAATCTGAATAACCCAAAGTTCTCCGTACTCAATGCCTCAAATCTCCGGTTTTGATGTATAATGGCTCATTTTAATCATCTCTGAACGACAATCAATATCAGTATAATATTGATATACTTCCGACCGGGTTTAAATGCCTGAAATTTTCGAGATACGGTTTCGATTTGGGGTTAAATTTTATGATTTAAAAATATCAAACGACCTACGATTGACGAACGGTCGATTCTGTTGGTCTTGTTTCGTCGAATCAGATCTCATGGTGGTCTTGATTTATTTTGTGGTTTTCAAATTTACGTTGCAGCTTTTTTCGGAAATGCATTACGGTGCGACCGATTTTTGGTCGATTTCGAGTCAAAAGGTCACAACTACTGAGGATCTCCCCCCTCAGACCACCGACTGGCTCGAGTAGGCCCTAGGCCTCCAGGGTCTCGACTCGGGTTCGCCGCGATTCATTGCTGTGCTGACACCCCCGCCTGAACGACTTTTGATTTACGATCAATGGATCGATTAAGTTGTTTGGCATTGGCCAATAAATTTACTGGATTAATTGGGCCCAAATCGGGTTGAGTTCGGGTTTATGTAGATTATGAATGTTACGAATATAAAAACCTCACAGGGAGTCTCGTCCTCGAGACTCGAGTTAATGTTATTAGGTGTCTTGTTTGGATTTTATATAGCCATAAAAATCTCAAAGGGTTTTGAACCCATAAAAACCTCAAAGAGAAAAGAAGCCATATCTTTTATCATATATCTAATTACAAAAGCTAGCTTGCTTATTACCTCAGATCGATTATTATTCCACCATTTTATTTTCACAATTTGTCAAACTAATAATTTATCATATTATTAATATTACTTGAATAGCTTGAAATTATACTCCTTCAACCTTGTCTTATGAAGTTTTCCTATTGTTATTGCTCATGAGGTATTAACTTAGAATGGAAATGAAAGATACTATTATTATAACAATCAATTAAAATTTAAAAGGCCACATACACTTCTCGTGGTGTCAAGGACTAATTTAAAAATACATGTAATTATTAAACGTGCATGCAGAAGTATGACAACAAAAACAAAATTTTCCAACACAGAATATTTGGTATTTGAAAACGTATCTAGATATAGTGAATATGAAATAAATACTTGACAATCTAGATCTTGCATTTGCGGCTTATAAACAGGTGTTCCCGTAAGTATAATTGAATATATAAAACCTTTTCTTATTTATTTAAAGGCTTGATTATTGTATATTAAATGATTCAAAGAACTATAAGATGAAGAAACAAAGAGGATTCGAAGAAGCACCCCTTTTTCCAATATCACAATGTAACCTTGAATTTATATGAAATCTCCCAATTTGAAAAAATTTTCCTCGAGAACAGGAAGACATGTTTTAACTTGTGCATTAAAATCTCCATATTTGAAAATCATTCGGCGAAATTTTTATTTAATCAAGAATATTAAACCTTTTAAAGGTGACAATGAAGAGGGGAGGAAATTGTACAATGTATGGCAACAAGAGTTGGGAAGGGAATGTACCTCAAATTATCCCTATTTGAAGAGAAACAAGCATGCAAGCTGAGATTATGGAGACAAAACAACAGCTCCAGTATGATATGTGCTGCTGAAATTGGAAAGAAGAAGCTCTCGAGTGTAAATTTTAGAAAGGGGGATTCTTGGGGTTTTAAGAAATAATAGGAAAGAAATGGTAGGAAGGGGAAAAAGATAGGAGAAGGAAGGAGGGCTTTTGGCTGAGAAGTATTTGAGGGCTTGGAGAAAAATGTAAGAGGAAAGGGGTATGGGTTTGGTATTTATAAAAAGAGATAGGTCTTTGTTATTTGACAAGTGGATGTGGGTTTAAGGCGACAGGGTATATACCAGACGGCATGTTCCTTTTTTGTTTCATTTTTCTTTTCTCTTCTGTATATATATATATATATTGGGACACATGTATGAATGAACTGTTGACTTCTGATGTACATATATTGATATTACGAAAATGAATGGAATAAAATTTTCGTGGCATGTCTTTGTTGATTCTGATTAATGCGGTTTATTTATCTGAATGTAAATGTCATGACAGAAAAGCGTGAAATTTCCCCCACTTTTTCAATACTTGTGTGATCTTTAGCGAATATAATATTGCAAAAGTGTTGTAAATAGGTACCCGGATCTTATGGGGTTCACAGTTTGGTATCAGAGTAGTGGTACCCTGATACACACATTTCGCAGTATTACAATTCTGATCGCATTAAGTTCTCGGATAGCGACAGTCGTCTAACTTGTTGTGAGCCCGAGAAGGGGAAATATGACATTCAAAAGCAATCACCACATATGTCACCAATTTCATTAATTTTCATATTATATTCCAAGAAGAGAAAAAAAGTATATATGATAAGTATCTGCGAATGGCCCGTTCAGCAGCTACTGTGGTGAAATGTATGATCTCAGTCTTGAGCCGACCTTTCCATGTTTTATTTGATTCTGGAGCGACACATTCTTTCCTTGCTTCGAGACTACTTACTTCTTTAGGTAGAGTCACATAGACTCTCTCTTCTCCATATCACATCTGAGGGCCATGTGGTCAGTTGTTCGTCATTTCCCTGATAGTCAGGCACTTGCCCGTACTGATTGGCGGTCACGAGATGATCGTAGATTGTCTACTCCTATAGCTTGATGAGTTCGACTTGATTTTGAGTATGGATTGGTTATCCACTCATCATGCACTTGTTGATTGTTTTAGGAAGACAATTGTCTTTAGGATTCCGGATTTACCCTAGTTCACTTTTGAGGGTACTTTACTTGACTCTACCATAGAGTACATTTCCGTGTTACGAGCTCAACGACTTGTAGATCAGAGTTGCGATTCCTATCTAGCATTTGTTCGAGAGGTATCCGATCATGAGCCTATGACACAAGACATCCGAGTAGTATCAGACTATCCAGGTGTGTTTCCTAATGAGTTACCAGGATTACCTCCTGAGAGAGAGATCGAGTTCGAGATCACATTGCTACCATATACACAACCGATCTCGATGTCTCCTTATCGCATGGTACCGACTGAGTTGAGAGAGACGAAGGTGTAGTTGCAGGAGTTACTTGACTTGGGATTCGTGAGGTCGAGCACTTCACCTTGGGGTGCTCTGATTCTATTTGTTAAGAAGAAGGATGGATCCATGAGACGTGCATCGATTATCGGCAACTGAACAAGAGAACGATGAGGAACCATTATCCTTTACCGCACATCAATGACTTGTTCGACCAGCTCCAGGGATCTTCGATTTTCTTGAAGAGTCGATCTTCGCTCAGGCTATCATCAGCTGAGGATTCGAGAGTCTGATATACCAGAGACCGCTTTCAGGACTCGCTATGGACACTATGAGTTTGTGGTGATGTTGTTTGGGCTCATCAATGCACCTGCAACATTCATGGATATGACGAACCAGATCTTCCGTCCATACTTGGACAGCTTTCTAGTGGTGTTCATTGATGATGTGCTCATATACTCACGAAATGAATGTGATCATACGAATGATCTACATATTATTTTAGATACATTACGGAAGCACAAGCTATATGTCAAGTTGAGCAAGTGTGAGTTCTGGTTATCCCAGGTCTCATTTCTGGGGCATGTCATCTCTGGAGCAGGTATCACAGTTGATCCTACGAAGATTGAGGCAGTTATGCCTTGGGAGCAGCCCAAGACAGTTACTCAGTGTCGGAGCTTCCTTGGATTAACAAGTTATTACAGACATTTATCAGCATATTTTCACGCATTGTTCACCCTTTGACACGATTGATGCAGAAGCGAGTTCCATTTATTTGGGACGATTCATGTGAGCAGGCCTTCCGGACACTGAAGGAGAGATTGACTACATCACCTATTCTTGCTCTTCCTTCAGGCACTCAGGACTATGCAGTCTACACAGATGCATCCGGAGAAGGTCTAGGAGCAGTGTTGATGCAGAGAGGTAACGTGATTGCTTACGCATCACGTCAGTTGAGACTGCATGAGCGGAACTACCCCACACATGACTTGGAGTTGGCGGCAGTTGTCTTCGCCTTGAAGATCTGGTGCCACTATCTTTATGGGGTGAATTTTGAGATTTTTACAGACCACAAGAGCCTGAGGTACATCTTTGATCAGAAGGAGCTGAACATGAGGCAGCGCAGATGGCTCGAGCTACTGAAGGACTATGATTGTACGATCTCTTACCATCCCGATAAGTGAAACATGGTGGTTGATGCACTTAGCAGGAGAGCTCGTGCTGAGGGTACGACGAACTGGCTATACACGTGGGATATGCTCGCATCTTTGATTAATTGGCTTCCTCAGGAGAATGTATCCACATTCACACATGTACCTCCACGATTTAGAAGTTTATGGGATCGCATCGCAGAGGGCCAGAAAACAGATCCATAGATTTGAGATAGATACATGTGCGTCGTCAAGGATGAGGTTGATGATTTTTGTTGTGACAGAGTCTATTTTATGGAAGGCAGGTTGGGTTATTGTGCCCAACGACGAACAGTTACGTTGAGATATTCTCGATGAGGCACACAATTCACGGTTATCTATCCATCCAGGTAGCACGAAGATGTACCGTGATCTGCGTTGACATTTCTGGTGGGATGGAATGAAGCGCGATGTTGCGCAACATGTCAGCAGATGCATGACCTGTCAGATGGTCAAATCTGAGCACAGGAGACCACCATGATTACTGCAGTCTCTCCCCATTCCAGAGTGGAAGTGGGAGAGCATTTCTATGGATTTTGTCACAGGTTTGCCGAAGACATCGGGTGACCATGATTCCATTTGAGTCGTTGTTGATAGGTTGATCAAGGCAACCCATTTCATACCTATCAACACGACTTACACTCCATCCAGATTGGCCAAGCTATATGTGCAGAACATCATCAGGTTATATGGTATACCACGAGAGGTAGTATCTGATAGGGATTCGAGGTTTACTTCACATTATTGGCATTAGTTCATGTCAGCACTACATACAGAGCTGAAGATGAGTTCTGCATACCATCCGCAGACCGATGGGAAAAGTGAGCGCACTATACAGATACTTGAAGATTTACTTCGCGCATGCTCCTTGGAGTGGAAAGGGTCCTGGAAAGACCATCTGCCTTTAGTTGAATTCACGTACGACAACATCTATCACTCCAGTATTGGCATGGCACCATTCGAAGGCCTATACGGGCGGAGATGCCTCACACCTCTCAGTTGGCGTGAGGTAGGTGATCATGCTATCTACTTCGTAGATCTCTTGGAGGATACTGCGAGAGCTGATGATTTTGTGAGACGGAAGCTTTTGATGGCACAGAGCCGCCATAAAAATTATGCGGACCGTAGGAGAAGAGACTTGGAGTTTCAGGTAATACAATTATCTTCTTTTAAAATCACTGCGAGCTCGTGTAAAAACCGTGGAAAGACTGGGATCCTAGACCCGCGTGCTTGACGGCCACTGCCCGAACTGGGCTTCCTATCTTCCGCCCAGTTGAGGGTCACCGCACCCTCGCATGGTCAGGTGTAAGGGTCAGCTGACCGGCAAATATTATTCATCAATGGTTCACTATAAATACTGAAACAACTATCCATGGCAAGTTATAAATTCACTATAAATAATGATTGTGGATCTTGAATTAGATCATCCTCAAGTTGGTCCACTAATCATCATAGAAGAACAAGCATGAGTTAAGGACTATCGATATAAAGAACCTCCTTCTGGGTTTGCACCATACAGGTCAAGCAATCAACTCAAATCCTAACCAGAAATTCATTCCTGACCTTATGTAATCTAAAGGTGAGTCATCGGTATAAGTAGAACCAACCCCTTTTGATAACTGATGCTCAATGAGAGAGAATTATCTTATTATAACAGACACTTAAACCATACATAACACCTAATATGTCTTTACTAACGATATGAGCCTTGCAACTTATTTGATCAACAGTGTACTGTTCATCAACTTCAGATATCAAGCACCCAATTCCCCATACAATAGTGCCAGATTTCAATATGATAAACTTTCAATTTGAGCATGCTAAAATTTAAATTTTTCTAGAGAAATTTATATAGCATTAAACATGATCCCAAGATCGCTTTTATGATCTGGTTTACTTCAAGTTAAGCATACATGAATTTGAACTTTTCAAGAATATGAAGATCTTAGATTTAAGAATTATAGCAGAGGATTAAGTTTCATACAGATTCCAACGCCAATTAGCAACACAAAACATGCATTTATAGAAAATTAAATGTTGAAGTCTTGCAGATATCTAGTTTCGGATTCACAACAGCTAATCCATAAGCCCGAACAATTCAGAACATGTATCTTGAATTTAAATCTTTCTATTTATGAATTTGGGCAGAGAGCAGGTTTTTTCTAAAAGAAAATATTTAATTCAAAACTTAAACTAGGATCAGACTTCAAAATTTAAACTCTCCAAAGTTAAATTTTAGGCAAAGATCAAAAGTAAACTCGGTATTAAACTTAATCATTTTCATTAGGATTTTGTGGTATAAACAACACATATGGCAGAAAGGTATTTGTTGATAGTATATGCCTAACAATAAAGAAGAAGAAAGTAGAGATGTGATGTGTACAAGTGATATGAAATCCTCAAGTGCAATTGACAATAAAATATCTTCAAAAAGCTATGAGAAACATGCTAAACCTCTTCTCTTTGTGTTAAAATTTTCATAACTAAACAGTTTACACTTCCAGAAACTGTTATAGATTAATTTTATTTCATTTTTTTAAACAGAAAGTTCAAGAAATTTCCTCAAAATCTTTAGATAAGGAAAAATAGAAAGTGATTTCATAGATGACAACACTAATGGCTTAATGGTGCATGCATGGCAACAATGAGGCTATGGATTGTAGATTTGATCTTGTAATTACTTAGATTTCATAAAATGGTAGTAGAAGAGGGGTGTGGAACTCATGCATGGCAGCAACATGAATGGTTGGGGATGTACCTCAAAATCTGAAGTATAGAGATCAAAATTGAGCTTCAATTTGTAGCATGCAGCAGCTACAAGTGTTGTCCAGTGAATTCTACAACAAAAAAGAAAAAAACTTCCAACAAGAGGGTTTCCAGGAAAACTCCAGCAAGAGGAATTTGAGCCGTACATGGCAGCAATGGCTGTAGTAGCATTCTTGACGGCTGTTGTAGTAGCAACTAAGAAGAGAATGGGAGGGGAGAACTCTCGGCTGGAAAAATTTGGAGAGAAGAGAGGCATATAAGATGAGAAAAAGTAGAGGATTTGGGCTTATATAACCAAGGAGGAGGTCCTTAGAAATGGACAAGTGGGAAGTAAGATTATGGCAAGTGTTATAAGTAGAGAAAAGAGGAGAAAAATAAAGAGGAGAGAGAAAAAATACACGGCTGGACTGTGCACAGACTGTGCACAATCAGTTTTTTTATCCGAATAACCCAAAGTCCTCTGTACTCAATGCCTCGAATCTCCGATTTAGATGTATAATGGCTCGTTTTGATCGTCTATGAACGACGATCAATATGAATATAATATTGATATACTTCCGACCGGGTTTAAATGCTCGAAATTTTCGAGATATGGTTTCAGTTTGTGGTTAAATTTTGTGATTTAAAAAATATCAAACGACCTCCGATTGACGAATGGTCGATTCCGTTGGTCTTGTTTCGTCGAATCGGATCACATGGTGGTCTTGGTTTATTCGCGGTTTCCGAATTTACATTGCGAATTTTTTCAGACACGCATTACGGTGCGATCGTTTTTTGGTCGATTTCGCCCGAACGACTTTTGATTTACGATTAATGAACCGATTTAAGTTGTTTGGCATTGACCAATAACTTTATTGGGTTAATCAGGCCCAAATTGGATCAAGTTCGGATTTGTGTAGATTACGGATGTTACAGAGATTACATCGAGCTTTGCTTATGCCGCCTTGATGAATCTTCCAATGCTATCACGATAATTCTCATTTATTTCTAAAAATGTCTAATATTTAAACTCTCAGTTTGATGTAACGAAAGCCCACCATCCTCGAGAGTACTTAACTTTCTTTTTGAGCGACTTAATGTATATATTATCCTAATGTAACCATTATTAATATGTGAAACCCCTCATTTTGACTTGCACAATGTTTTTTGATGTCCAAATGATGCAAATGACCCCATGATTTCATAAGACTCGTCAAAAAGATTTCCAATGAGTCCAAGAAGCTGAAATCCGAGTATCCTAGCTCAAGTTATGGTTATTATAAGCGAAACAATTGGGATACATTTATGTATCCGACCATGATTGGAACTTGGGCTTTTTCTTAGATAGAGGAGAGGTCGTTGCTAAACCCTAAACCATCTGCACCACCTATTCAAAGCTCAAAATGCTATAGCTGGAGTAGTCATGGGAGCACTGATTCTTATAATTATGCTTTCAACACATGAAACTAAACATGGTCGATCATCATTATCAACTCCAATAGATGTTTATCTTTTTAATTAGTTGTAGAGAGTAAAAGTTCATTTATATGATATTTGGATACCACCAGCTTAGGATAATGGATATAGACGTGCTAAAGTCCACTTCTAACACCAGGTCACTACGAGTTTGTGATGATGTCATCCGATTTTATGAATGTACCTATTGCATTCCTATATATGTCAAACATGATGTTCCGTCCACACTTGGTCAAGTTTGTGGTAGTGTTCATCAAAGATGTGTCAATATACTCTCACGACAAGCATGAGTATAATCAAATATTTTTAAATGGTGTTTGAGAGACTTAGAGAATACCAATTGTATGCAAAGTGCAACAAGCTTGAGTTTTATCTTGCAAAATGAGCTTCCTTGTCCATGTGATTTCAACAAATGTATGTGGTAGTTGACCTCGCTAAGAGTGAGGTGGTAATGTTTTCAGAGTATCTTTGGACAATGACATATTCATAATATCCTTTGTTTCACTAGATACAATAGACCATTCGTCAGAGGTTTATCTTAGTTGGCTCTACCTCTTACCCTGTTGACGCTGAAGGATTTTACTTTTGACCGGAGATGAGTTTTAGTTGAGTCTATATTGAAGGAGATTCGTACTCTTTCCTCTAGCAGCTTGAGCTTTATAGTGTGCATAGATGCACCTAAAGAGGGATTAGGCGATGTGCTAATACAACAAGGATAAGATGTGGTGTACATGACTTGTAGTTGGAAATCATAGTCTTCCCACCAAAGATATATAGTCAATACTTGTACAAGGTTTCATTCAAATTTTTTAAAGGATATAAGGGTTTTATTTTTGACATGCAAGAGCTAAACTTGAGGCATGTATGATGGATAGAGATGCTAAAGAATTATGATAGTACAATATCTTACCATCACATAAGAGAAATGTCGTGGAAGATGCCTTGAGCATGCAGGCACATGTAGTGGGTACACTAGCATGTCTATAGGCTTGAGATGTGCTCACAACACTTAATAAGTGGCAAACCTTTTGACAACACCTCAGTGTTATAACATCCAAGTAAAGTGAGTCGGTCAACATGCATATCAGAAGCTGCATGACTTGTACCATTGTTCCTAAAGATCAAGTTTGATGGATTTAGAGTCCATGATTCCATTCTCTAGAAGGGGGGCCATGTTACTATCCTTTAGGATGAGGAGCTATGGAGAGATATTTTGGATGAGGCACATAGTTCAAAACTATATATTCATCCATACAATACCAAGATGTACTGAGGTCTTCACCAACACTTTTGGTAGGAGGGAATGAAGGAAGATGTAATAAACAAGCTCAATCATTGTCTTTATTGATTTGGTGGAGTCTTTCCATTTCAGTGAGGAAGAAGGAGAGCTTCTATATGGATTTTGTGACATTGATGCCCCGTACTACATACATGCATAATGAGATATAGGCAATTCTTTACCAATCGACAAATTAGCACGTTTCAATCTGATCACCATGACCTATACATTAGTGGAGCTGGCCAAGTTATAGTTTTAACATGTCATCTATTTGGATGAGATTCCAAGAAGGTAATGTCTTACATTTTACCTCATGCTATTGGGAAGATTTCATGAAGGTCTTGAAGACCAAGCTATCTTAGTTCGACGTATCACCCCAGATAGATGGAATTCTGAGGATAGTCCATATGCTTGAAAACATGTGTTGTTGAGTGGAAGGGATCAAGTATCATCTTCCCATTTTAAGTTTAGGTACACTAACAATTACCATGCTAGTATCATTATGGCTCCTTTTGAGGTCATGTACGACTGACGGTGTACTACATCATTGTGTTGGTAGGAAATGAGTGACAAAGAGATTTATACTACCTAAATCATTAAGGATATCACGAGGGTCGTATAGATGGCAAGGAAGAAGTTGTTAATTGCATAAAGCCTTAATAAAAATTATGCCGACCAAGACATTGTGACCTCAAGTTTGAGGTCATGAATATTATTTTCTTAAAGGTATCCCCAATGAACCCTTCTCCAAAATGAATTGGGTCTGCATGATATGTCACATTTGTCCAACTTGCGGAAGTACATTCAAGATCACATGCACATGATTTTTTAAGAGTAATTGGCAGTTGAGATGAATCTTTCTTTTCCTTGGAAACATGCACAAATCTTATATGGTACAGTTAAGGTGTGATAGAAGGAGATTTTATTATCAAGAACTTATAATAAAATCAGAATGTTGAAGAAGCAACAAGAGAACTATATATGGACATGCGAAAGAAAGATATATCTCATCTCTTAATTCTCCATTAAGGAATTTTTTCTTCACATCCATTTGGAATAATTTTAAATTCATATATGTGAATATAGCTAAGATCATCCGTATGGATGCAAACTTAGAAACCAGAGAGTGGGTTTCCTAAAAATCTAGTCTAACTTGTTGAGTATAACCTTTGGAAACTAATCTTGATTTGTATTTATCAACAATATTATCAACTTGATATATTTTTTTATTGAATACCCACTTACATCCTATGCATTGCCAACCGTATGGAAAATCACATTACTCCCATATAATGTTTCATTCAACTGATTCCGGCTTATCCCTTATGGTGGCCGTTGTTTATTCCGATTCACTTGAAGCCAATGCTTTGACAAAGGATATGGGATCTGTAAAATCCGCTACATCCTTGTCTACAGTCAAACATGAGGCCTCGCATCCATTGAAATGATAATCTTTCAACCATGTAGGTCATGTTCTGGATCTCTTCTTGCTTATTATACTCATGAGTTGTGTTAGTTCGCACACTTCTTCTAAAGGATCATCATTATCCATAGGTTCATTCTCTACATGTAGACGACCGGTATCATCTACTAATTCTTATCTTATCTCTAAGTCGTCTTCATTGTCCTATAGGACAATATGATGATCTGGTTCCTTTGCTTTATGCTCCTTTTCTTGGTGATTTTCAAGAAAGGTTGCATCATGATTTTCGATTAGACCTTTTGATTCATGGAAGAACCTATATCCTTTAGAATATTCACTATATCCAACAAATTTGCATTTTAGTGTCTTGAAGTCCAGCTTGTTTCTAAGCTGACTCGATACCAAGACATGAACAACACATCTCCATTTCCAGAGATAACCCAACTCGGGTTTCTGCATTCTGAATGTGACAACATAGACCTTGTTGCATTCATCAATGTTCTACTTTTTTTTCAGCTACACCATTTTCTTGTGGTGTATAAGGCATCATAGTCTGTCTACAAATGCCCGCTTGAATACAATACTCCTCAAACTCCTTTGATGTATATCCCCCCCTCTATCAGCCCTAAGAGTCTTAATTGATTTTCTCAATTTTGTCTCTACTGATGTCTTATATCTCTTACATATTTCAAAGACATATGCCTTTCTTCCTAAGAGATAGACATAAGAGAACGTGGAGAAGTCATAAATGAGTGTTATGAAGTATTCTTTATTTCTAAGTGTACTGACGTTCAATGGTCTACATATGTCTGAATGGATCAAGACTAATAATTTCTTTGATCGAATTCCCGTCGAGAAGGGTTTTCTCATCATTTTACCAGTCAGACAATGTTCATAGGGTAATGCCCTTTAACTCGTAATCTTAGACAAAAGATCGGATTTAATCGTTTGATCCATTTTAAAATTTCTGTGATGACCTAGTCTTATGTGCCATAAATCATACTCTTATAAATAACATAAAGGGTATTCAAAAATCACATTCATTGATTCACTAGAGTTTATTATAGGAGATATAATAGGTTGTTCAGGTACAAACTTTCCCATGAAATAGACCTCATTATTCTTTCATATGGATACATGCTTATTATAAAAATGAACTTCAAAATCTTTCTTGAGTAGAACTGGAACATATACAATGCTCTGACGTATTTCTAGAGCATATAGTACACATCCTGAAGTAGCATTATACTATCGACCATGTCAAGCCTATATACCCTAACACCTTCGACATCCAAGTAGGTGTTGTTCCCTATGAAGATCATATGTTCTCTTTTTTCAGCTCCCTGAAGTCCACTATCCCCTCCATCTTAGCAATCTGGCAGGTTACACCAGAGTCAATCCACCACACGTCACAATTATTAACATCAAAGTTACACTCAACTATAGTCACGAATTCTATTTTCTTTTTGCCTTTGTTCTTATGTGCTTTAGAATTTCCCAACTTCTTCTTGTTGGGGCAATTGATCATGAAATGATCATATTTGGCATAATCATAGCATAAGCTACGTGGGTATATCCCACCTCTTCTCTTGAAATTCATTTTGGAGGGTTCTAGTCTTCTCTTTGTGTGTACTACATTTGTTTCTTCTTCTTCTTCCTCGACCTCAAAGATCTCGACTTTCGATCTTTGTTTCGAGATGTCATGAATGTGTGTCAGGGATGTGGCAACCATGTTGAATGACGGTGGGAGGCTTCTTGGATTGGTTGCTATCTGCATCCCCTCAGAAATCACGCAGTCAACAACCGATGGGTCCTTGACCACCGCGATCACATTGTTCACGTGCACGAGGATGCCTTCAGATTCCTTCATTCTATACGAGTTTTACTTGTTGGAAGAAGCTGAACACTCACTTCTGACTTGGAGTGATATTTTTCCTTAACTACAGTCTAGAGCTCATACACTGATTTAGAGGTCTTGAAGATCCGAATCAGATTCAACTCCATGTTGGTCAGAATAAAGCTCCTAACCTTATTATCTATTTTCTCCTACTGTTCGCAGGATTTAATTCCTTCATGATCGGATTCTCAGATAATTTAGGGACAACTGTCTATTATAGAGTGTGTGATATCGTGTAGCAGGACAAAGTAGATCTTTCTACACCACAACTCATAACTAGTATTGTTGAGGTGCTTAATTTTTCCAACCTCAGTGGCAATTATTTTGCTTATCATTTTAGATCTGCGGATGTGATTAGGATTACTCATAAAGAAGGGGGTGAGCCGACGACAACCTCGATGGATCGACAAAAATCAAAGGCAGCGACGACACCACACTCAAGGGTTTATCAATGGTAGCGCGAAGAGATGAGAAACACTCGAGGTCAATTGGTGGTGGGAGCTCTGATGCCAATGAAGATGCGATGTGCGCCGATGACGAGCAGCTTCTTGATCGAGAAAGGGAAGAAGATATATGTTTGGGAGAGGGCTCCCTATGCGAAGTAACACTTCCGATTTCTGTTGTTCCTTCCCCTCCCGAAAGAGGTTAATTTATGAGGTGTGATATGTCCCTCGCATAGTACATCCCTCGCCACCATGCCTGACTTGCGCCAATCCCGCATGAGATTTAGCTTACGTGCAACCGTTGGCTGGCGCAACTGCAGGTGGCGGTTTCAGCGCGAGGTCACCTTTGATATATTCAAACACACCCTCACAGGGATTGTCGTCGAAGGGCTATCACTATCATCGAGGAAGTTTGTCAGATCGACGATCTAAAAGTACCATTGTAGAGAGCATCACGAGGCTATTACTGATCTTGGTTACGGCCGTTAAATTCCTATTAGTTTGAAGAGACCATTATAATAGTTGATCTTTCATAAACAATCAGAGTTTACGTATAAACCTATAGCAACTTGTTTTATGAAGTATTTTTTATCATTATTGGTCCTTTGATATGTTGGTGCTCTTGCTATTGTTTAAAGATGCTAGGTTTTGGACCTTTTTTATCTCGTAGGGAGCTACGTTTTTCTTGATTATCCTACGCTCGTGTTTATTATTAATACACGGAAATTGGGCTGATTTGCCATTTCATACTGTTTCCATTGCCTCACGGATAAGAGATATTGGTCACGTGCAACGGTTGAGGTCACGTGTTGGCGTCTCGGCTTAATTGGGAAAGGTTGGAAGAAGAATTTTTAAACACAGCCCTATTTCCATACTATCGTGTTGATATCGACCATTGTTCTTACAACGAACGGCCAATGATTGCAGGGCATTTTTGTTGTTGATATTATAACCATCTCCAAGGATGTCATGCACATACAGTTACAAGTGTGCTTGAGACCTTTGTTCAAGACGATGATCAAATGGGTTGACTATGATGGAGAAGATATGATATATTTGTACTAAAGAGGGATCAGAAATACAATTCTCCTATACAAATAAACACTTATAATCATGTAACAACAACGATTTAAATGCAGGGGTTGTTCTTTGCAAACCCAAGTGACTTGACATATCATGCAAAGATAGTCGTTTTAGGCATGCACGACGAACATTGCTAGGAGATGACGAAATCCTTGATCGAACGAAGGAGTTGAAGAGGATTTTCAAAGTATGAAATAATAATGGAAATGGTGGCTTGTCTAGTTTCAAGAGAGGCGGATGCGTGTACCGATGTCATCAACAAGTTCCCTCTGGATTGATCATCGTGTATGGTTTTAGAGGGATTTGTACCCCTATAACTATGTATACTATCATGACCACACATTGAACTCTCTGTAATTACAAATTACACCCAAAACCATCTGTTAATCTACTTCACTAAATCATTTCATTCAGTTAATCTTACTAAATTAAATCCTAGGCCAATATTAGTTTAATTTTTTATTTCGTTTACTGCAATCCAATCCCGAATTAGAAATCGAAATCTAATCTACATAATCCGAAGTGGCTGACTGGAGATTGAACAACAAACTGAAAAGTGAAGGATTTTATTACCTGTAGGTGTAGTAGAAGGCTTTATGAACCTTCGGGTTTCTTCTCACCGGACAATGGTCCGAGCTGCACATAGTGAACTGCTGCCATTCGGAGCTGAGGAAGCTCTGGACTCTCCTCTTTCTGTCGTCACTTACCGGACCAGCACAAGACACAAGCGAGCACATCAGGGAGGGACACACGAGATGAGGCCGATGCCGGAGCGAAAGATGAGGCCGCTCTTCAATATCATTCTCGTTTGGGGGATAGGGATGTGAGGAGGACGAACTCTTCAAGGGCGCCGATGATGGATGGGTTTTTATGGGAGGGGCAACATTTGAAAACATGACGAACTTTGAAGGGCAAAATTGCAACCACGGAAAAGTTAACTATTTGAGAATTTGCTAAAGAAAAAACTCTCTATCAGACATCCCATTCCTCCAATATGGAATATTGCTGATTCATGGTTGACTTCATCAACACTCACCGATAAAGAAACCAAATAAATGCTACTATGAGGACCCCTTCACATCGATGTGTCGATCACAACCTCTCCCACCACATCCTCCATTAAGCAACACGATCGATACTCCTTCATGAGGATGATAGAACCTCCTTGTCAATGCTCCCAACTGGTATCCCGCCTTTTGTCGTCATCCTAGAAATGTGTTATGCCAACATCCATGATAATGATTAAGACTACACATTGATGCCCTCATGACTATGACCCCGCATATCAAATGAAATATCATGTGCATCCAGATCAATGACCGAATCAGGATACTCTTCCTCTATTCTCCAAACATTGCTTTCGATTCCAGTGAGTCCATAATGATGTCTAGATCACAATTCTTTTAACGAGGAAACTTCCATTCCGATGCATGATCCTCTTCCTACGTCCTCCAAACATCACTTCGTTTCCATCAGGTTTATATCCAGATAATGACTCCTTCATTCCGATGAAAAATTCCCTACCTATCTCCTCCAAATATCTCCTCTGACATTGAGTCCGTGTCCAAATCATAATTCTCTTTGACATTCACACTTCTAATCCGAGGTATAATCGTCTTCCTAAATCCTCCACACCACTTCTGGCTTCTCGTTGAATCCATATCAATACATCTAAATCATGACTCTCTTGATACAAACACTTAAATTCTGACGAGCACCACTTCCTAAATCCTCCACACACCCCTTAGAAAAAGTAGAGAATATAACTGCACTTTTTGCTCAATAAGTAGTACCTGATGTCCTTATGTTAGACTGAAATTGTTCATAAAGTGTTGTAAAATAACTAGTTTTTGCGCTAAAAAATGAGATTCCACCAAGTTCCTACACATTATTTTCCATAAAAAAAACAATCTAGCAAACAAGATGCAACCTAAAAAAGTGACTTGTTTGTGTACTATATTGAAATGTGCAGAAGGTTCGCACAAATTACCAGATACAACATGCCATTATATTTTAGAGAAGATGCTAAAATAAAATTATATATCACTTGCTTCTTTTTTGGAACTTAATCACTACAGACCATGTTACTGTAACAGCAGACATGTAGCATTTGACAACCCACGGAAAATGAAGCTATCGTGGTTAGCAGTTGTAGAGAACGGAAAAGTATACCTTACCTATACAAACACAAATGACTCACTGTGCTCGAGACATTTGTAGCAACTACTTGCCTAGAAAGGAAAAAAATCAGCATCTCAGATATAAATAAATCCCCAAGACCTCGGAGGTTTATGCACATGTAATGTTACATTGGGGAACCTAGAACTAAAAAGATGACAGTAGACGATACCGACTTATCTGCAAGCACAAGAAGAAACACATGCTGGGTCAAACACTTGCATCGCCATTGGTTGATGAGAGGCAGAACAAGGATGCTTCTAATGGCCATGAAAACGAGACCGGCGCCTCCAAGACCTGCAAATTGGAAACACCAACAAAGGAGTGGCTTTTATTGACAGATTGAGAAACCCAGTAAACAAGAAAAGTGACTAGGATTAGTATCAGTCATAATATTCCACCACATGTTTATATCAAAGACACAAGAATGATACAATTTACACACAGTAGCTCATAAATACATCACACATGCATCCAAAAGATTTCATGTATAAATTCTGCATCACGTGCATAACATAATTCTACATAAAATCAGTTATAAAACCATTAAAGAGATTTCCCCACCATGGTTTTTAAAAATCGTGAGGCTAATCGAGGCGGTTTTCCCTTGACGAGGCGAGGCGTAAGCCTCGATTTATATAGGAAAATATACATAAAATATAATTAGGCATAATTATATATATTTATAAAATCACAAATTTTGATATTCCCAACATATTCACCATATATGCTATGAGCATGAGAATATATAATATTCTTTGCACGATTTACTTTGAATCCTAATTCGTATTATCATCCATATAAAATGCAAAGCTTATTATGATCTCCATTAATGTTGGTGGATGAAGTTCTTGTCGATATATAACACTTCCCTTTATGTGCATGGGTGAAGCAAACTTATGTGACTAACATATATTATTAAAATACACAATATATAATATGTCTATGTTGTTTTATGTGTTATATCACTAGCATATATATTAATGTCTTGAATCATAACCATCCGATTTGCCAAACTCAATTGCTGAAGGCCCCCCCTGTCGCACTATACCCCACCAGCACGAGGGTCTCGTTGATCGGGGCTAGGGGGAGTAGGTGCGATCCCCCCTTGTAGGGGTTGCAGGGGGCAGCACCCCCATCCCAAAACGAATTTTTATATGATAATGCATAATTTTTAAATATAGAATAAATATATATATATGACTATATTATATAACAAATTAAATTGTTAACAATTAATATTATACATAAGATATCATATAAATCAATATAAAAATATAAAATATAAGGTACCAAACCTTTGCAACCTGAGGCGGTGCCTCAAGACTGCCTCAATGCCTTGACACATCGAGGACCGCCTCAGTGCCTCGAGGCGCACACATGGGCTGCTTGAGGCGGGCACCTCGAGGCGCGTTTTTTAAAACCATGTTCCCCACTACATGTAGCCTTGAGCAAGAGAAAGAGGAAAGAAATGGTTGCCATGAGCAAAGGTAGTACACAAACTCGTTGAACTCCGTGGGAATGTCTATACAAAGTCATATTATTTCACCGGGTAGCAGATCATAGTTTAAAACTACATGCAGATATGTAGTTAGGAATACCATCAAGCTACGAGAACATGCCCTTTTTTTTCTGATTCCTCAGTTCAAACCTAATATGCTCTTAAAAAAATTAACAAGCATCACTACTACAACAAGCCAAACAGTACTGTAGAAAGATGTCAAGAACTAACCTGCGACGTCCAGAATGTCCACTAGAAGCAGCAGCGATGTTTTCTGCACCTGCAAATTCATCATCAGTCTCATCAAATCGATACTCTATGGTGTCAGCAGATACAGAGGAATGACTGCCCATGTTGGAGACGTCGTAGTTCGATTGCTGAAGGCCCCTCCTTATCTCTGCCCTTCTTGACCTCCTCCGACTTCTTGAAGACCTAAAGTTGTCAAAAACCTGGTATAAAAGACATGAAGTCCACCAGCGACCTTCATTGCCATATTCATCTCCTAAGCCATCCTCCCCATACTCAATAACATAATCACCCAAGATCACCCCATGGGGTACTTCTGAATGTATAATGCTCAAGACATCAATAATATCTGATGACTGCTGAAAATTTTCCCAATCAAGTTTTCGAGCCGGGTCAATCTCTGCAGGTCGTGAATGAGGGTGCTTATTCTGTGCATGTTTTTGTAATTCGACATAGTTACCAGCATATGTACAATTTTTTACTTCACAATACCGCTTCTTCACATCTAAATGAATTCGGGCTTCATCTACAACCAGCCATCCCAATACATCCCCTCTGCATAGTGGACAAGTAGGGTGGACGCTACAGTTTGAATCTATAATATACGGGAGCTTTTCCTTTTCATCTGATATTCCATCCACCAGAGAGGAACTCTTGGTAGCAGGGGGGAAACCATGAGCAACTTTGAACCGATCGAGACAATTTGAATGAGTGCGGTCGGTATCACACATGAATGGCCGACATCCTTTATCATAGGATGAACATAGGAGTAGAACTCCATTGTGGGGACAATCTAGACAAATGGGGCAAACCACGTCCTCCCAATTGATAACTAATTTCATCCCCACGTTGGAAGAGATGGATTGGATTACTTTCCTGTTGAAAGATGCCATTCTAATATATATCACAATCTGCCAAAGCAAGGCATCAGTCAGAACCAAAATTGGCATCCATTCCCGGATCTGCATTCATCATAAAAGCAGACCTCTTAAAAAATAGATAATCTCATAAAAACAAATAATATAAAAAAAGGCAAATCTGGATATTAAAATTATCATTAGATGTAGAACATGATCCACTATTATTTCAGCTATTGAAGTTACGACAATAACAGTATGTCCTTTGCATAAAGATTAAGTTGAAGACATCAAAAGAGGTGACGCCCATTGGTACATCATCATTGCAGCTATCATGCCACCAGCAATGCTATTTAAGAAATATTGTTCTCTTTTTGCAAACTTCAACCTGTCAAAGGACAGATGCAACTCAACTTTAGTCTTTACCATCACCTACTCTCAATTTCGCATTCTAACCCCCAAAAAATCGATTTTAACCCTATTTTATTAGGATAAAAAGGGTGTGACATTGAGGAGATGCTCACCCATAAACTTCTATAAATTCACATTATCAAAAAAATAATAATTACAAAGATCATTGTCTTCTCTTTTTGCATCTATAACATTCTCCATGTACATTGTCTTTCCCCGTGACATAAGATCCACTCTGCACAAACCACATGAAAATTTCCATGATTTTAACCCTATTTGTAGTGATGTTAGTACTTCGTTATTTTAATATTTATTGTTTTCATTGTTTTACTGATTTCTTGTTAACTATGGTTCTCAGTTTCAGGATTCTTCTGTTTCAATATCTATCGCTTTTATTTCAATTTTCCATAACTATCCACTTCAATGGTTTGGTGGTAGTGTAGTGTACCTACCGCCTAAAAAGACCAGGTTCAAATCCTTCCTTTACGTAGCCGACAACCAGCATAAAAATAGTTGGATCTTTCAACATGGATTTGAGCAAGAATCCGTGTAGCCGACCTTACTTAAAGTGGAACGCTTCACCATTTTTTCCATAACTATCCACCATTTTAATTATTTTCTAAGTTTTCTGATTTTTAAATTGTTTCTACACATATATCCATAAGTTTTCGTACTAATTACTCTATTTCGTGTATTCTTGCAAACTAATTGGATTTTCATACTTACGCCATATTGGATATTCTAGTTATACCAATATTCCTACATTTTTCATATTTACATTAATAAAAAGGTTTAACTAATATATTTATTTTGATGCAACTATCAAATATAATACACATACCCACCTCTGCATCCCTCAAACATTATCCTTTTGATATTTAAATAACTTTCAGAAACTTGCCTATGTTTAATATTTGCTGCATTAGAAGTTAGAATGCATTTAAGATTGGCTGCAAGGTCTAATGATAACAAATAATTTAATTTGAAGTCCCATTACATACAACCCCCCAAAAACCACCGCCGCCACCTTCTTTGACTGTCCAACTTCCATTTTCCAACAAATATCTGGTACCATCTTCACATCCCCCATCATGATCCCTTCTTCCTAGGGGTGTTCAAATTTTTCCGGGTCAATGAGTACCCGGCTTGACCCGCTTATTTTGACCCTAAACTCACGGGTACCCGTTTGAAATTGATGGGTCGGGTACCCGCAATATCATAACCCGTGACCCATCCAAAAAAACCCGTTTGAATTAAGGGTACCCGCGGGTACCCTGTTAGAAGCTTCTACTACCGAATTTATTTTAAACAACGCACATGATTAGGTACAATTATTGATAGATAAACATTATTCTTATCTATTTCAAAATATAAATAAGGATGCAGATACAGATATTAGTAAACATGAAAAATATATTATCGAATCGTTAAAAAGGATATGGATATGAAATGAATACAACTCATGATACGAAAATAATAGAAATTAATATAGTATAACTTGATTAACTTTATATACATTTGATAGCTTTCACATGATATATCCGTATATGTATCCATTTTGAATGGTATAAATCAATTGTCCAAACAAAATCACAACTCAATTTTTTTGTCAAATTTCGGTATCGTCAAAATATCAATTTTGTCGATGTAGAGAAATGCTACTAAAATGTGTATTTTGCCTTGAGACTTTTTCGGTGCACGTCGTTGATTTGGTACCGGATTCGGCAAAATATTGACGATATTTCCTTTATAGGCATTGTTCATATGCTGCAAACCCACCGTATAACGAAGGTATGCATGAAAATGGCATCATATATAGAATGGTACGAAAGTCAAAAATAGGTGACGAGAGTATTACTATCCTCAAATCACGGGCACTTGGGCAGATTCCGCAGGCGACAGCCAAGCTCCCCCTCCTTGTTCTGGATGAGGAACACCATGTCTGGCCCCCATGTTAGATGCATGTTAGTGCGTCATCATCCAAGCCTGGGGGTTGTCCTCCATGAATTTGATGGTCGTCCACCCCGACAACACCGCCACCGTATTCCTCCTTGGTGGACCAACCAAATTGAACTTGTAATTTCCGGTCCCAATCGCCAACACATAGAAATCGTAGCTGTCAATATGCATGGGACTTTCAATTTTGCCCCTTAATTAATATTTATCAAATACATATGTAATTGCACTTAATAAAGGTAGTACTTCCACGGGTACCCGCGGGTACCCATTACCCATTGATATTAACTGGGTACCCGTTACGATCGGGTACCCGTTGGAATGGGACCGGTCGACCCATAACTCAATAACAACGGGTCGGGGCGGGTCAGAATCAAATGGGTCGGGTACCCACCCCATGAACACCCCTACTTCTCCCCCTTACTAGCTGCCCCACTAACCACCTTCGTGAATCACCACCACCATCACTCATTTAAGATTGACTGCAAGGCTTAATGATAACAAATAATTTAATTTGACGTTGGCGTTCGCTCCTTGGATCGGGTCAATGAGGCCCTGCTTTTGAAATGGGTGCTTAAGATATGGGGCAAGGATGATTCTTTCTTTAGCAACGTGCTGCGTGCGATTTTGGGTGAGGCCTGGAACTCCTTCATGCGCGGGAGATGCCCTGTTCACTCTTCCCCTTTTTGGCGCTACATCTTTGATATTTATCAAAAGAACTGCTCATTGTTCACTCCGGTGCTGGGATCGGGTACTGTCTTCAAATTCTGGCTGGACGACTGGACGGGGAGTGGCGCATTCCGGACTCGCTTCCCGCGGCTTTTCTCCTTGGCGTCTAACCGCCTGGCCACCATCGCCGACTACTGGCTCAACGACGGCTGGTGCCCCGCTTTCTCGGGGATCCTTTCGGACCAGCGCGCCAACGACCTGGCCTCCCTGCTGGAGGCTCTTTCCTCTTCCACCTCCCCTTCTGGCGGGAGGGATCACTGGGCTTGGAGGGATGCTCCGTTCTCCTCTCGCAAGGCCTTCTATGCCTTGCTTCCGCCTCCACCCCCCCTGGATGCTTCCTTGGTTCGTGACTGTGCTCTCTTTTGGGGGCTCCGCTTGCCCGCTAGGATCACCTTCTTCTTCTGGGTTTTTCGGCATAGGAGGCTGATGACTCGTGACCGGTGTGCCTCCTTCCTTCACACTCCCAGCATCCTGTGCCAGCTCTGTGGGGTGTCTGATGAATCGGCTGACCACCTGTTCTTCCTTTGTGCGTCGGTGTCTCGGATTTGGGACGAGGTTGCTTGGGCTCGTGCGGCCGATACGGAAGACTTCTGCAATATCCTTTGGGCCAACAGAAGGAGACCCCGTTCGCATCTGCTGGGCCCCTTGGCACGCCTTTGGTCGATCTGGAGGGCTCGCAACGACTCCATCTTCTCGGGCGCGCGCTTCTACGAGGAGAATGTGACTGTCGCGGCTTCCATCCTAATTGCTGATTGGTCTAGATAGTTGGGCCTCGGGGCCGGTTGTCGCATTCCTTGTTTTTGCTTTGGTCTCTCCCTCTTCCTCCCTTCTTCCCCCACTCACGCTGTAAGTATCTCGCTCTTTTTTTAATTATATTATACTGGGGTGAACACCATCGCGTGTCTCCCCCTTTTTTGAGTTTTCAAAAAAAAAATTTAATTTGAAGTCTCATCACATAAGACCCCCAAAAACCACCGTGCCACCTTCTTTGACTGTCCAACATCCATTTTCCAACAACTATCTGGTACCATATTCACATCCCCCACCATGATCCCTTCTTGCCTCCACTAGCTGCCCCCACTAACCGCCTTCATGAATCACCACCATCATCACTCATATTCACTCTCTTTAGACCCCAACCGCTAGCACCATCATTACCTCTGTTCCCAGAAGCCGTCTCCACACCATGTTCCTCCATGGATCAGATCTCCACAACCCTCAGACCACCCACCACTCAATTACAACTAGCTCTAATGGCAGTATCAGTGGTGGTGGAGGCATGGCAGTGACGGCATGTGAAAACCGGAGCAGGGAGAAGTTGGAGGTTAGCAAAATAGGTGTGTATAACTATCTTCAATTAGAACTAAAGCAATTTTTGTTGTTGCTCAAGGACAACTGGGATCAAGATCGGTGGGTCTCAAGTTTTGGGACACCACCCTTTTTCTTCAAAAAAAACTGGAATCAAGATCAGCTTAGCCATATGGTGTTGGGTACCCATTATCATACTTCAAAAATAAGCACGGGAGAATTCTCTATATTTTGAGTATTGGAGAGAGTTTTTACTTGGAGTATGTGAATGTTGGTCTGGTAGTGGTTGAGTTTTTAAATTGCCATGATGCTACCTCAACAAAACACCCCCAAGCAGAGTTTTATGTGAGATACTAGGGTGAACAAGAGATTTAACAACTACATGGAAACAAAACAAAAATCTACACGATGTTCAGGCGGTGAAACCAGATTTGTCATGGTATATTTCTCCAATCTCATTGTTGCAAAGGTTTCATGCATCAATTCCAGCTTGTTCTCCTAGTCTAATCAGCCCAGTTCAGTTGGCTTTTATTGGCATTCACTGCAGGCAACAAGCTCACAGAGATGTCAGCATCATGGAAACAGCGAAAGACCATTTTTTTGTGAAAAGTGGATGTCATGCAAGGCCCATAATGCATTGGCATAGTCATGCACCTAGAATGCATTCCTCCTAAGTGGCTCAGCTGACTGAATCGGTACATGACAAATGCTTCATTGTCTTTGTTGAATGAAAGTTTGACTGAGCAAGTTGATTCAGCAATAAGGAGAGATTAGACAAGGTTAACCTCTTAAATTGCACCGTTGATACAATTGAAAGATGAATGCCATTACACCTGGGATTTGATACTTTGATACAAAGAGGGTTGCTATATATTTACGAAGTCCCTTGCATTCAATTCGAAAGATACTGCAACAAAATGAGCATGGCTGATACCCATGCTCCAGTTTAGAGCAAGGTTCGAAATCTCGATTTCGATTTCGTTTCGGTCATCTCCAATACCGAAATTTCGCCGATATTTCGGGAAATTTCGACGATTTCGGTGGAAATTTCGGAAATGGCTCAAAAAGTCAATTTTCGAACATTTTTTTGCAAGTTAAGATCTTTCAAGTTATTTACAACAATAAATAACTCACAAATACACAGTTCCATCATACATATTGCTCATATATGCCCCTTATGTCGCACATATCGGTCATATCGGTCATATCGATCATTTCGTTGTTAAGGCTGATTATTGATGGATACATATTGGAAATGGATATCATTAAATCCAAGTTCTTAAAATGACAATAGCTAACAAATGCGTACTTATATCACAAATATCTCTCATCCATTACATATGCCTTATATCGCACATATCGGTCATATCGATCATTTCGTTGTTATGGCTGATTATTGATTGATACATATTGGAAATGAATATCATTAAATCCAAGTTCTTAAAACAACAATAGCTAACAAATGCACACTTATATCACAAATATCTCTCATCCATATGCCTTATATCGCACATATCGGGCCATATCGTTGAGCTGACTGATAGATATTGGAATCGAAATTAAAATGAGTTAAAAATACTTATAAGATGTCTTTTTGTTCAGAAAAATAGATGAGTATTTTTTTATTCTAAAATGTAGATAATGCTTAATAAGACAATGTTTAGTTCATAGAAATAACGGTCGTAGGCGCAGTTCTTGTGATTTACATAATTAATTATAGACTTACAACATGATGATATATTTTTTACAAAGACAAATGACAAAAGGAATGAAGCAAAGAAGCTATAGCATATCTCTAGAATTTATAGAGTTGTTTTCATCTCCATTTGTAAGGGAGGTGAAGCTCCCTACGTTGAAGAAACATTGTATGCATCCCCCCTGTTGCACCATACCCTACCAGAACGGGGGTCTCGCTGCTTGTAAGGGAGGAGAATTAATAAATAGTTAGTAAAATGACTAAAATTAAAAGCACATGGTTAATATCGTTGATTTACATAGGTATCGGCGAAATTTCGCCCATATCGGTCGAAATCCGAGAAATTTTGAACTGAAAACATGAATTTTGACCGATATGGGTCGAAATGTCGAAATATCACCGATTTTTCGACCCATTTCGGTCGAAATCCGGGCATATCGATATATATAGGTGTTTCGAAAGACCCTTCCTGTCGAAACCGAAATTTCGGCGAAATTTCGCCGAAATTTCGCGAAATTTAATACCATGGTTAGAGGGAGTATCCCTTAGGAATACCATTGTCTTTTCTTTCTTATAATGACTCCATGATGTAACCAAACCACATTCTATGTAAAGAGGCCTAGGGCACCATTGTTGAGCATCGAGAAAATCATTTCACAACTTGATCTGAGCATGAACATAGTAGTAAATGTTGCAATGTCATAAACCAAGATTTTCATGCATATTTTCACAAAGAATCTAAAATAAATATTATTGACATCTAAACTTAGCCAAATGCTAAGTGGCATTGGTATATTGGATTTTTGGATGGCATGGTATATTGGATGCAAGTGCATGCGCCATAAATCCATGGCAAGGTACTCACAAAATAACCGTTGGGGGTGCAACATTCACTAATAGACATGTGTCGAATTCAAAAATCAAATCTCTCCCGTGTTATCAGGAATTGACCACAAAGAAATCTACCTTCAATCTATTGAAAACTATGTTCATATATACTCTTGATTACTCCACATAAGTAAGCACATTTCCATAATTTCTTTTCAAGAATAATCTAATAATTTTGTCTTAATACCCTTTTATCATTTAACACAGCTTAATGTTGTAAAAAGCTTATTTTATTTCCCTTTAATTGTATAACATCCGGGAATTTGCGTAAACCCGAACTCGTCCGTTTTTGGGTCTAATGAATCCAAAAACGTTGTCGGTCAATACTAAACAACCTAAAACGACCAAGTGATCATGAATCAAAAGTCGTTCGGGTGAAATCGATCAAAAATCGGTCGTTTCGTAATGCGTGCCGTGAAAATGCCGCGACGCAAATTCGGAAACCGCAAAACGAACCGAGACCGTCATTAGATCCGATTCGACGAAACAAGACTAACGGAATCGACCGTTCGTCAATCGGAGGTCGTTTGATATTTTTAAATCGTAAAATTTAACCTTAAACAAAATCCGTATCCGAAAATTTCGGGTATTCGAAACTCGACCGAAAGTATATCAACATTATACTCAAATTGATCGTCATTTTGAGACGATCAAAACGAGACATTTCACGTCGAAATCCAAGGTCCGAGGCGCGATTACGGTTAATTTTAAGAATACCAAATAAAGAGCAAAAAAAAAATTAATAATAAAATAATTATAATCAAAACCAGACAGTAGCAGTCGGCTGTTTGTATAAAAAAAATGAAAATAATATGAACTTTTGTTTTTTTTTATAAGCTGCCACCTAATCTCAAATTTTCTCCACGTGTATTCTTGTGATACCACTTGGCAACAACCTATACACTTCTTCCCTTATATATATCACCAAGACCCCCTCTCTTATTCCAAATTCCAGCCGTACGAGAGCTTCATTCTCTTCAAATTGATACTGCCAAGTCTGCAAATTCCAGCAACAACTTCTCCAGGCAATAGTTGCTGATCGAGGCCTTGGAAGCTCTTTTTCTCTGCAACAGAAGACAGACAAAGTTGCTGCTGTGATTCCAATATCTGTTGCTCCAAAGTTGGAACTCTTGCATGCAAGTCTTTGATCTCTATATTAGAGATCCAAATAGGTACAAACCCTCCTCCCACCCTCATTGCTGCCATGCATGCACTATTTCCAGATCTTCATACTATCATCTTGTGTACCACTCCCTACTTACCATTGCTCCCAACTATGTCATAGCAAAAGTCAAATTATGATGCATGATCTTTTAGGTGTGCAATGATCTAGTTCTAGGGGTTATTACCTTTAGGCTTTACCTATGAATTTTCTTAGATTTTGTAATGAACTTAAAAATCTATTATAAGTTTTCACTGATTAAAGCTATATAGAAATTTTGTTGGGATTTTCTGCACCTACTACTTCATGCAGCCACTACCAGAACAGTGGGGCATAAGTTGATTCATGCTTGTAATTACACCAAAGAATCGAGTTGTCAGGATTTTTCTTTATATACAAGATTTTGGTAGAAAAATTATCCTGGAGATTTAGAATTCCTGTTTATAATACAATTATTAAAAAGTTATATATATTAGGTGAAAATTTCAGTTCCACTATAAGTTAATAAATTACTTATTTACTGAATTTTCCATTGATGAGTTTCCTTGTTAGAAGTATATTAATTGTCAAATGTATAAATAATTGCATAAGATTAAAACTTATATATATACATACAGCCTAAAAACACCTAGGGATGCATTCCACAGTACTTGTGCAAGTTGTTATTTTCTCTCTAATAAGAAGAGATGCTAGTGAGGATGACATGCTCTTAATTAGTATTATCTGTAGGTATGATTCAGGTTGATACATGGTTGGTTACTCATTCATGGTTTTGCATTATTAAAATCTAACTTGGTTCTTGTTTGTTTCTCTAGAGATCTTAGTAATATACTTTTCACTATATCATATAAATTGATATCTGGTTACTTTTAATTGCATGCATGACTCTGTTATAAATGTGTATATATATGGACATGTATATGTGGATGATGATATATCAAGTAAAATATACTTCCTCATGTGCGTCAATATGTGAGCTTATGGCACAATTGTCCCCAATAGTAATATACCTGTTGTAATAAATTTTAGCATAATATAATACATACATATATATATCCATATCTTTCCACAGTTTCACAATTTTACGAAATCTTGTAACTGTGATAGTATAGGCTTTCATTACGCATAGGAAATGAGATTTTCTTCATAGTTAGAAAGCCCTTCCTGTAAATTACAGCTCCATATTACTCATCCTTATGGTTCCAAAATAGTGCTTTTGCCATGAGAACTACTCTACTGACAGTAAGGGTATAAATTACTGTTCATAAAGACTGTCAACATGAGATAATAATACGAGTTACAAATCACATAATGATGCTCGGATGAACACGGAAATTCTCCTTATTATTGTAAACAATCATTACTCTCCTCTATTAATTTATTTTTTTCACTGCCCTTGATACTCCTAATATTGAGCTTATTAAATTCAAGCTGTCAGTGTGCTATTTTCCGTCATTTTTATCACCAGTATACTCATTAGTTTTGAATATAAAATATGGGATTAATTAAACGATATTCTTCAGACGACCTCTTCATTTTATTATTGACTTGACGGGAATTTAAATGAATGTTTAGTTTTATATCACATTAGTAGAGTATTAAATATCCAATATAAGGTAGGGACATACATCTTCATTCCTATACGATTATGGAATCTTATTTAAGAAAAAGGATGTGTAGTGATAACAGTTAAATGTGCCGGTTATGGTGACTTTTACACCTAACCGTGCGAGGGGGCGGTGACCCTCAACTGGGCGGGAGAATAGGAAGCCCAGTTAGGGCAGCGGCCGCCAAATGCGCGGGTCTAGGATCCCAGTCCCTTTTCGGTTTTTTACGCGAGCTCGCAATGTTTTTATGCCTCGTTGGGATCCGACTTTAGACCATTCCGTTGACCCTGTTTTAGGATACCCAGGCGGGGGATCCTTGGTTTTCAGTTTTACGTACGAGCTCGGTTGCCCGTTACCGGTCGGGCTGTTTTTCTAGAGCGACTTCCCGGGAAGTCCCTCTCACCCGTCTCAGTGGCGTAGTTGGGGAGTAGACCTGTCCCTCTATTGGACCGGCCTTCCAATTAGAGGGCGAGACGGAAGAGCCATTTGCAGGCTTCTTCACCGCTTGAGTTTTCTTTCGCCAACAGACGGCGATTCTACATCCAGATCATTCGTATCTACATCTATATCTACATCATTGAGAGTACATCTGAGAGAGTTACAGTGAAGGTTTAGAGGAAATCACAATTAAAATTTAGTTGATTAGAAGTGACTTTAATCTGGTTCAAAAACCCTATAAGTTAGTGGACGTGTTGGGAACTTAGTTAGGATGCATTATACAACACCGCATGCCTACGGAGGCACCCCAACCCTAAGGTACTTTTAAATACCTTAGAGTCATAGTGTGAGGTTACACACAGACCAAGACCACAGACTATCCACTAACTTAGAAGGAGTAAATAGAATTAAGGATCAAATTCATCATCATCATATCAGTCCATTATCGAAAACCATGACATGATCTCAATAACAAGAAAGTAGCCATCAAGTTCCACGACATGATCTCCAAGACCAAGAATCATGATCTTTATCTATATCATCTGGAGTTATATCTGAAACAATTGAAATTAAGAATTGGATGCCTACCTATTGAACTTGGGAATCAAGTAATCTATAAATATTTCATATTCCATCTTTCACATCGACAAATCCACAGATTTGATAGCTGGTCAATATAATAATAGAGATATATACATATATGCATACTCCTATAATTATCAACATTTGATTATAAAATAAATATGTTAAATATGAAAAGTGTTTGGATAATGAGAGTTTATGAGAAATGCTTACAAGCCTGAATACCTTTTTACTCGCGCAAGTAGATGTAAATAGTGCTTATTCCACCCTTCTACTTGCTCTCTTTTGCACATTAAATTACTTGTTATTTATTTTAAACTACGGGTTTGTATTCACGTTTGTGACTCCTTTTCTTCCTTGCACGCATGGCAGGAAAGGAGTCTATTGTTCAGTAGTTATACAGGGTTCCAGAAGACAAGGTCTATACTAGAAGGTATGTGTTTTTGTGTCAAGTTTTTATCCTGTTATTAGTGTAATATGCTTATTTTCTCTTCAGTCAAATTTTTGGGATATACTGTATGTACTGTCAAACTTTGTACATGTAAAATATATGAAAGTTAATGAAATGAGATTTTGGTGACAATTATTCTATGAACTTGTGGTTATGAATGTTTATGTGAATGTCAGATGAAATTATTTCATTCGCAAAAAATTTTTTTCCCCATAATTTTATGCTTATAATGCGATGTCAATAAAATGGAATGTTGCGAATTGTGTCGTAAACGGGTACCTGGATCCTAGGGGGTTCACAGTTTGGTATCAGAGCAGTGGTACCCCGATACGCACATTCGCAGTACTACTATTCCGATCGCATTAAGTTCTCAGATAGAGACAGTCTCCCGACTTGTCGTGAGTCCGAGAAGGGAAATATGACATTCGAAGTAAATAACCACAGATGTCACCAATTTCATTAATTTTCATAGTATATCCCAAGAAGAGAAAAGGCATACATTATAAGTATCTTGAAATGGTACTTCTATGACTAGTTATGGTTCTCATACAGAGCCATGTCATCTCGACCAGACCAGGAGATGACTAACCAGCTAGCACACATACTGACTACTCTTATCGACCTTTCCATTTCTATTTAATTCTAGAGCGACACATTCTTTCCTTTCTTCGAGACTACTAGCTTCTTTAGATAGAGTTGCAGATACACTCTCTTCTCCATATCACATCCGAGGGCCAGGTGGCCAGTTGTTTGTTATTTCTTTGATAGCCAGGCACTTGCCCATATTAATCAGCAGACACGAGATGCTCGCAGATTTTCTAGTCCTGCAACTTGATGAGTTCGACTTGATTTTAGGTATGGATTGGTTATCCGCCCATCATACGCTTGTTGATTGCTTTAGGAAGACGGTTGTCTTCAGGATTCCAGGTTTACCCGAGTTCACTTTTGAGGGTATTACACATGACTCCACCATGGAGTACATTTCAGTATTGCGAGCCCAGCGACTTGTTGACCAGGGTTGCGATTCATATCTTGCTTTTGTTCGGGAGGTGTCTGATCAGGAGCCGATGACACAGGATATCCGAATAGTATCAGAATACCCTGACGTATTTCCTAATGAGCTAACAGGATTACCTCCTGAGAGAGAGATCGAGTTTGAGATCACAATGCTGCCAGATACACAGTCGATCTCTATGGCACCATATCGCATGGCACCAGCTGAGTTGAGGGAGCTGAAGGTGCAGTTGCAGGAGTTGCTTGACTTGGGATTCGTGAGGCCGAGCACTTCACCTTGGGGTGCTCCGGTTATATTTGTCAAGAAGAAAGATGGATCCATGAGGTTATGCATCGATTACAGGCAGCTGAACAAGAGAACAGTGAAGAATCGTTATCCTTTGCCACGCATCGATGATTTGTTCGACCAGCTCCAGGGATCTTCGGTTTTCTCGAAGATCGATCTTCGCTCAGGCTACCATCAGCTGAGGATTCGCGAGTCGGATATTCCGAAGACAGCCTTCAGGACTCGCTATGGACACTATGAGTTTGTGGTGATGCCGTTTGGGCTCACCAATGCACCTGCGGCTTTCATGGATATGATGAACCGTATCTTCCGTCCATACTTGGACAAGTTTGTAGTGGTCTTCATCGATGATGTGCTCATTTATTCACGGAATGAATGGGATCATGCGAATGATCTACGGATTGTCTTAGATACATTGCGGGAGCACAAGCTATATGCCAAGTTGAGCAAGTGTGAGTTCTGGTTATCCCAGGTCTCATTTCTCGGGCATATCATTTCTGGAGCAGGCATTGCAGTTGATCCTGCAAAGATAGATGCAGTTATGTCTTGGGAGCAGCCCAAGACAGTCACTCAGATTCGGAGCTTCCTCGGATTAGCGGGCTATTACAGACGCTTTGTCAGCGGATTTTCACGCATCGTACGTCCATTGACACGATTGACGCAGAAGGGAGTTCCATTCATTTGGGACGATTCATGTGAGCAGGCCTTCCAGACGCTGAAGGAGAGGTTGACTACAACACCTATTCTTGCTCTTCCTTCAGGCACTCAGGACTATGCAGTTTACACAGATGCATCTGGAGAAGGTCTAGGAGCAGTATTGATGCAGAGAGGACAGGTGATTGCTTACGCATCACGGCAGTTGAGACCGCACGAGAGGAACTACCCCACACATGACTTGGAGTTGGCGGCGGTTGTCTTCGCTTTGAAGATCTGGCGCCACTATCTATATGGGGTGAACTTCGAGATTTTCACAGACCACAAGAGTCTGAAGTACATCTTTGATCAGAAGGAGTTGAACATGAGGCAGTGTAGATGGCTCGAATTGCTGAAGGACTATGATTGCACGATCTCTTACCATCCCGGTAAGGGAAACGTGGTAGCTGATGCACTTAGCAGGAGAGCGCATGCTGATGGTACGGCGAACTGGCTATACACGTGGGATACGCTTGCAGCTTTGACCGATTGGCACCCTCAGGAGAGCGCATCCATTTCTACCGCCGTGCCTCCACGATACAGCAGTCTTTGGGATCGTATTGTAGAAGGCCAGAAGACCGATCCTTGGATTCATGATAGATACATGCGCGCCGTCAAGGACGAATTTGACGACTTTGTTGTGATGGAGTCTATTTTATGGAAGGCAGGACGGGTCGTTGTACCCAATGATGAGCAGCTTCGCAGAGACATTCTCGATGAGGCACACAGTTCACGATTATCTATCCATCCAGGCAGTACAAAGATGTACCGTGATCTGCGTCGACATTTCTGGTGGGATGGAATGAAGCGTGATGTGGCGCTACATGTTAGCAGATGCATGACCTGTCAGATGGTCAAGGCTGAGCACAGGAGACCACCAGGATTACTGCAGTCTCTCCCCATTCCCGAGTGGAAGTGGGAGAGCATTTCTATGGATTTTGTCACAGGTCTGCCGAAGACACCAGGTGACCATGATTCTATATGGGTCGTTGTTGATAGGTTGACCAAGTCAACCCATTTTATACCTGTCAACACGACTTACACTCCATCCAGATTGACCAAGCTCTATGTGCAGAACATTATCAGGCTGCATGGTATACCACGAGAAGTGGTGTCTGACAGGGATTCGAGATTTACATCTCAGTATTGGCATCAGTTCATGTCAGCACTAAGACAGAGCTGAAGATGAGTTCTACTTATCATCCGCAGACTGACGGTCAGAGTGAGCGCACCATTCAGACGCTAGAGGATCTACTTCGCGCATGCACTTTGGAGTGGAAAGGGTCCTGGAAGGACCATTTGCCTTTGGTGGAATTCACGTACAGCAACAGCTATCACTCCAGTATTGGCATGGCACCATTCGAGGCCCTATACGGGCGGAGATGCCTCACACCCCTCAATTGGCGTGAGGTCGGTGATCATGCTTTATACTCCGTAGATCTCCTGGAGGAGACCGCGAGAGCTGTTGATCTTGTAAGACGGAGGCTTCTGACGGCACAGAGCAGCCAGAAGAGTTATGCAAACCGTCGGAAGAGACTTAGAGTTTCAGGTAGTCTAATTATTTCCTCTTAATCCACTCAATTATGATATATATATGTTCAACTTAATCTCATACTAATTATATTCCTATAAACTATAGGTTGGAGATTGGGTATTTCTCCGTGTATTTCCCATGAAGGGAGTGCAGAGATTTGGTGTTCGTGGCAAGTTGGCGCCGCGATATGTTGGACCGTTCGAGAATCTCGAGGTAGAGCCGGATCTGACTTATGAGGAGAAGCCAGTCCAGATACTTGACCGCGCTGAGAAGAAGCTTCGCAACAAGGAGATTTCATTGGTCAAGGTTTTGTGGCACCAACACGGCGTCAAAGAGGCGACGTGGGAGACTGAAGCCGACATGCGGGCACGATATCCGCAGCTATTCTGATGTAATCGTCAAAACAAGCTTTTGTAATTAAATACATTATAAATATATGGCTTGTCTTCTCTTTGAGGTTTTTATGGGTTCAAAACCCTTTGAGGTTTTTATAACCATATTAAATCCAAACAAGATACCTATTAGCCTTGACTCGAGTCTCGAGGACGAGACTCCCTTTGAGGTTTTTATAATTATAACATCCGGGAATTTGCGTAAACCCGAACTCGTCCGTTTTTGGGTCTAATGAATCCAAAAACGTTGTCGGTCAATACTAAACAACCTAAAACGACCAAGTGATCATGAATCAAAAGTCGTTCGGGTGAAATCGATCAAAAATCGGTCGTTTCGTAATGCGTGCCGTGAAAATGCCGCGACGCAAATTCGGAAACCGCAAAACGAACCGAGACCGTCATTAGATCCGATTCGACGAAACAAGACTAACGGAATCGACCGTTCGTCAATCGGAGGTCGTTTGATATTTTTAAATCGTAAAATTTAACCTTAAACAAAATCCGTATCCGAAAATTTCGGGTATTCGAAACTCGACCGAAAGTATATCAACATTATACTCAAATTGATCGTCATTTTGAGACGATCAAAACGAGACATTTCACGTCGAAATCCAAGGTCCGAGGCGCGATTACGGTTAATTTTAAGAATACCAAATAAAGAGCAAAAAAAAAATTAATAATAAAATAATTATAATCAAAACCAGACAGTAGCAGTCGGCTGTTTGTATAAAAAAAATGAAAATAATATGAACTTTTGTTTTTTTTTATAAGCTGCCACCTAATCTCAAATTTTCTCCACGTGTATTCTTGTGATACCACTTGGCAACAACCTATACACTTCTTCCCTTATATATATCACCAAGACCCCCTCTCTTATTCCAAATTCCAGCCGTACGAGAGCTTCATTCTCTTCAAATTGATACTGCCAAGTCTGCAAATTCCAGCAACAACTTCTCCAGGCAATAGTTGCTGATCGAGGCCTTGGAAGCTCTTTTTCTCTGCAACAGAAGACAGACAAAGTTGCTGCTGTGATTCCAATATCTGTTGCTCCAAAGTTGGAACTCTTGCATGCAAGTCTTTGATCTCTATATTAGAGATCCAAATAGGTACAAACCCTCCTCCCACCCTCATTGCTGCCATGCATGCACTATTTCCAGATCTTCATACTATCATCTTGTGTACCACTCCCTACTTACCATTGCTCCCAACTATGTCATAGCAAAAGTCAAATTATGATGCATGATCTTTTAGGTGTGCAATGATCTAGTTCTAGGGGTTATTACCTTTAGGCTTTACCTATGAATTTTCTTAGATTTTGTAATGAACTTAAAAATCTATTATAAGTTTTCACTGATTAAAGCTATATAGAAATTTTGTTGGGATTTTCTGCACCTACTACTTCATGCAACCACTACCAGAACAGTGGGGCATAAGTTGATTCATGCTTGTAATTACACCAAAGAATCGAGTTGTCAGGATTTTTCTTTATATACAAGATTTTGGTAGAAAAATTATCCTGGAGATTTAGAATTCCTGTTTATAATACAATTATTAAAAAGTTATATATATTAGGTGAAAATTTCAGTTCCACTATAAGTTAATAAATTACTTATTTACTGAATTTTCCATTGATGAGTTTCCTTGTTAGAAGTATATTAATTGTCAAATGTATAAATAATTGCATAAGATTAAAACTTATATATATACATACAGCCTAAAAACACCTAGGGATGCATTCCACAGTACTTGTGCAAGTTGTTATTTTCTCTCTAATAAGAAGAGATGCTAGTGAGGATGACATGCTCTTAATTAGTATTATCTGTAGGTATGATTCAGGTTGATACATGGTTGGTTACTCATTCATGGTTTTGCATTATTAAAATCTAACTTGGTTCTTGTTTGTTTCTCTAGAGATCTTAGTAATATACTTTTCACTATATCATATAAATTGATATCTGGTTACTTTTAATTGCATGCATGACTCTGTTATAAATGTGTATATATATGGACATGTATATGTGGATGATGATATATCAAGTAAAATATACTTCCTCATGTGCGTCAATATGTGAGCTTATGGCACAATTGTCCCCAATAGTAATATACCTGTTGTAATAAATTTTAGCATAATATAATACATACATATATATATCCATATCTTTCCACAGTTTCACAATTTTACGAAATCTTGTAACTGTGATAGTATAGGCTTTCATTACGCATAGGAAATGAGATTTTCTTCATAGTTAGAAAGCCCTTCCTGTAAATTACAGCTCCATATTACTCATCCTTATGGTTCCAAAATAGTGCTTTTGCCATGAGAACTACTCTACTGACAGTAAGGGTATAAATTACTGTTCATAAAGACTGTCAACATGAGATAATAATACGAGTTACAAATCACATAATGATGCTCGGATGAACACGGAAATTCTCCTTATTATTGTAAACAATCATTACTCTCCTCTATTAATTTATTTTTTTCACTGCCCTTGATACTCCTAATATTGAGCTTATTAAATTCAAGCTGTCAGTGTGCTATTTTCCGTCATTTTTATCACCAGTATACTCATTAGTTTTGAATATAAAATATGGGATTAATTAAACGATATTCTTCAGACGACCTCTTCATTTTATTATTGACTTGACGGGAATTTAAATGAATGTTTAGTTTTATATCACATTAGTAGAGTATTAAATATCCAATATAAGGTAGGGACATACATCTTCATTCCTATACGATTATGGAATCTTATTTAAGAAAAAGGATGTGTAGTGATAACAGTTAAATGTGCCGGTTATGGTGACTTTTACACCTAACCGTGCGAGGGGGCGGTGACCCTCAACTGGGCGGGAGAATAGGAAGCCCAGTTAGGGCAGCGGCCGCCAAATGCGCGGGTCTAGGATCCCAGTCCCTTTTCGGTTTTTTACGCGAGCTCGCAATGTTTTTATGCCTCGTTGGGATCCGACTTTAGACCATTCCGTTGACCCTGTTTTAGGATACCCAGGCGGGGGATCCTTGGTTTTCAGTTTTACGTACGAGCTCGGTTGCCCGTTACCGGTCGGGCTGTTTTTCTAGAGCGACTTCCCGGGAAGTCCCTCTCACCCGTCTCAGTGGCGTAGTTGGGGAGTAGACCTGTCCCTCTATTGGACCGGCCTTCCAATTAGAGGGCGAGACGGAAGAGCCATTTGCAGGCTTCTTCACCGCTTGAGTTTTCTTTCGCCAACAGACGGCGATTCTACATCCAGATCATTCGTATCTACATCTATATCTACATCATTGAGAGTACATCTGAGAGAGTTACAGTGAAGGTTTAGAGGAAATCACAATTAAAATTTAGTTGATTAGAAGTGACTTTAATCTGGTTCAAAAACCCTATAAGTTAGTGGACGTGTTGGGAACTTAGTTAGGATGCATTATACAACACCGCATGCCTACGGAGGCACCCCAACCCTAAGGTACTTTTAAATACCTTAGAGTCATAGTGTGAGGTTACACACAGACCAAGACCACAGACTATCCACTAACTTAGAAGGAGTAAATAGAATTAAGGATCAAATTCATCATCATCATATCAGTCCATTATCGAAAACCATGACATGATCTCAATAACAAGAAAGTAGCCATCAAGTTCCACGACATGATCTCCAAGACCAAGAATCATGATCTTTATCTATATCATCTGGAGTTATATCTGAAACAATTGAAATTAAGAATTGGATGCCTACCTATTGAACTTGGGAATCAAGTAATCTATAAATATTTCATATTCCATCTTTCACATCGACAAATCCACAGATTTGATAGCTGGTCAATATAATAATAGAGATATATACATATATGCATACTCCTATAATTATCAACATTTGATTATAAAATAAATATGTTAAATATGAAAAGTGTTTGGATAATGAGAGTTTATGAGAAATGCTTACAAGCCTGAATACCTTTTTACTCGCGCAAGTAGATGTAAATAGTGCTTATTCCACCCTTCTACTTGCTCTCTTTTGCACATTAAATTACTTGTTATTTATTTTAAACTACGGGTTTGTATTCACGTTTGTGACTCCTTTTCTTCCTTGCACGCATGGCAGGAAAGGAGTCTATTGTTCAGTAGTTATACAGGGTTCCAGAAGACAAGGTCTATACTAGAAGGTATGTGTTTTTGTGTCAAGTTTTTATCCTGTTATTAGTGTAATATGCTTATTTTCTCTTCAGTCAAATTTTTGGGATATACTGTATGTACTGTCAAACTTTGTACATGTAAAATATATGAAAGTTAATGAAATGAGATTTTGGTGACAATTATTCTATGAACTTGTGGTTATGAATGTTTATGTGAATGTCAGATGAAATTATTTCATTCGCAAAAAATTTTTTTCCCCATAATTTTATGCTTATAATGCGATGTCAATAAAATGGAATGTTGCGAATTGTGTCGTAAACGGGTACCTGGATCCTAGGGGGTTCACAAATTGCCTCTGCCTGACTTGCTTAATGGATGAACATAGAACTCCCCACCCATTCTCAGTATCACCATGCCACTCACCAAACATCCAAGCCACTCAAGTGTCGTGTTTACTCTCTATTTGTGCTAAACAACTATTCCCCCACACATTATCTAGGAATTTGAAGTTTCCTTCTCGAGGCACATTTATCTCAACATCTTCATTTTTGGCACAACGCAAGGATACTATACCCAAGCATATAATCACATCTTAAAGTTGAGCCCAAGGCTCATAAATGATTTCTTTATGGTCACAGCAGAGCAAAATGTGGTGCATGAGTATACACAGTATTTGCATTTTTGTGCATTATTACAATCTGGATTGAAAATAACTAATTCTTGTGCTGATAAAGAATTATGTTATCAGAATAGAGTTCGAAAATTAAAATAAAAAATAAAGGTTAGCATATAAGTAAAAAAAATCAATAATTAAAGAAAAAAGGTAAATAATGTGAAATACATAAGCACCAATCTTCTAAATGGAAGTCACAAGAAGCATTTACAAAAAGAAGAATAACATATCAAAACAACAATAATTTAATATCTAAATCCCGTCCCTGCCATGATTTTAAATGATGATACTGATGATGCCATTTCACCAAATCCGGTAAGGAAAAAGGAAAATAGTGAAATTCCAGTTAGAACTCTTAATTCCATGTCTACCACGGTTTTAAGGGACTATGCATATGTGGTTTCACAATCCAATAAATGAGCTAATAGTGAATTCTAACTGTTGAAAAAACTGTATAAATTCAATAAAATTTAAGATCAAATTCTCTAGTTGTTCCTAAATGCATAAATACTACGCAGTTTAAAAAATCAACAAACTTGAAAGATAAGAAGTTTCTGGCCGTTCTTAAAGCATAAATACGTTGAAATGTGATTTTAGATGTTTTTAACGGAATATAAAATCTTGAAGCATAAACTGCATAACTTTACACAACACACTCTTCTTCTGACCGAGTCAAACAAAATTGGCACTCAAAACCTTGACGCAGAAGGAATCCTATACAAATATAGAAATGGTTAATGTCTAGATTTTTAATCCTCCAGGCATTCCTATCTAAATATGTATACAAATGTGTGCGCGTGCACACTCTAGAGATTGGAGACAATGAATAGGTGGCATTCCGATCATTGGACTCCGTGTACAAATTACATAAAAATCAAAATAAGTTCCTAACAAATAATATAAGGATCAACTACCAACCATGGTTTGAAAACTAGCCTCGAGGTGGTCGAGGCATAGCCTCGAGGTGGTCGAGGCATAGCCTCGATACGGAACGCCTCGATGTAGTCAAGGCATTTTGTGAGGTATTTATTTCTTTTTTGGAGTATTTTTTTATGATTTTAATAGTTTACTTGTTAGTTTGATAAGCTTATAAATATCTGCTTGTTTAGGATAATAAGTATGCAAGGTGAAAGCCAAAATATGATGTTTCTTTCGTGCCAATAACTTCATATTTACAATTAATTACGTCTAACTATTTCGACAAACTCTTACTATTTCACTCTTAATGAATGAATTCATAAATATCAAGTCATACAATAATCGCAAATTTAACGAGATTTGCAATATATCAAGCAAAACAAAATGGATAGGATTCACGGTTTCTCATGCTGTCATATATTATATGTTAGTCGCATAACATAAATTTCTTCGACATATATTTAATCATATTTTAATTACAACAATATTTCAAAGATTTGCTCGAAATAGACAGGATCCACAGTTTCTCGTGCAGTCATATATTGTATGTTAGACACAACATAAATTCTTTGACATATATTTAATCATATTTTTACAAAAATATTTCAAAGATAGATATGTATTTAATTCTTTCACAACATTTATAGACAATGAATTCCTCTTAATTGGATGAAAATGTGTGGAAAGGGATATGATGATGGTTATATCCTCTATTTTGGGGTCTTATCTCTATTATTTCATGATATATTATAGTGCTACATATTATATGTTGGGCAGAAAATACATAAAACTGAGGCTTACTCCTCGACCGCCCGGAGGCTACACCTCACCTCAATTCTGAGGAGAACGTCTCATTCCGCCTTTCATTTTTTCAAACCTTGCTATCAACTTTTCCTGTGTAAAACTAAAGTCTAACTCGTTGGGAGGAGGGGGATTACTAGGCTAAAGCATAATCTTGTTGGCAACATTCTTGGTTTCAAGTACACACATTGTCCAAGGGATGTTAAAGAGCTCTTGACGACCAACTTAAGGGGAAGAAGGAGAAGGATCGACAGTGGGCAAGAAGGGATGGAGAATTAAGGAGTTCATGTTTTAAGATGGAGTTCGATGTTCTATCCGATTCTTATGACGATGACCTTGTCTATCATGTCGATATTTAGACCCGCACTGAGAGGAAGGCATACAAGAGAAACACATGAATCGATGCGGTGTGAGTTTGAGAGGCGTGGACTAAATGGTGCTCGACACGATTTTCATGGTAGTGGGAGTGTATCTAGACGCGCACTAGTACCGCCACCCACCAAAATACAGAGAGAGGGAAGTCAAGCCTTCTTGATGAGGAGCGATTCCGTGCAGTACAAGCCAATGAAGGACTTGGGATAGATTGAAGACCGTGAGGGGTATGTTTTCGAATGCCAGAGAGAGTCATAAAGGCCATTAGCAGCCATTTTTTTGGAGAGAGAAACCATAAGAACATCGCTAGTGGAACATTTTTACAACACACAATTGATGAGATTGTTGCTTCATGAAAATGAGTAAAGCTTCCATATAATACGAGATCATGAACAAGTACCTCCTAATGGCGAAGAAAGAGATGAACGAGCACATCATGTACCTAAAGAGAAGATAGCCAAAGTAAGAGGTGATCTTGATGTGCACGGTTGGACAAGTTACGCGATGAAACAAATCACCAACTTGCTCATATATTGTAATGGGAAGGTGGTTTTCTTAAAATATGTTGATCCATCTACGCAAGTGAAAGAGTACATGTACATGTTGAAGTTGATTGAGACAGTAATTGAAGAGGTTGAGAGAAAATATATCGTGAAGATAGTCACGGAGAACGGCAAAAATTTTAATCATAGCCTTAAATTCGGTGAACTTCGACCGAAATTCGATTTCGTTTGTGGTGCCGATATCGAAACCATATATAATATCGCTTTCTAGGATTTTAACCGAAATTTCGACCAAAATTCAATCTTTTCGGTTCATTTCGGTCAATTTCAAAAATTGGTCTAGGTCACTATTTGACTACTAAATGGAAATTTATAGATCACTTTTTCAACCATCATTGCAATATAGGCCACTATTCCAACCACCATTGTAATAAAATAAGGCCATTAGGGGTCCTATTTAAATCATATATATATAGTGTATACGTTCTCATTCCATCTCACAAATCACAAGTTCACAGTTCAACTTAAGTCTTGAAGAGCCAAGTTTCCAAATTCCAAGCAAGGTGAGTTTTTTAACCTTTTTTGTCATAACACATCTTTTTTAACATACTTGGAGATGCCAAATATGTTTTTTTTCATCTTTGAATGATAACTTCAGCTTCAGAGTTCAAATTCTTTGTATAACTATCTTGTTTTTTTTTTTTTTGAAACTCTTGTATAACTATCTTGTTATCTTTGTCTAGGCCATCTTGGAGAGTCATATATGGTTTTTACTATCTAACGGCTAACTTCAAATAACAATCCTCTTATCTTTGCATTAAAAAAATGTCAGTTTGTTATACATCTCATAACTAACATGCTAACAAACCAACATTATTCTAATTGTCTCTTGACTATTGGTGCAAATGCTATGCATGTTAAATAAAAAGGTCAAACATGTATTGAGAGTGTTACATGAGCCATTTACAAGGAAAGAATTATTCTATCTACTACTATCTTGGAGGTTATCTAATCAGCATAGAAATTTATACTAGCATGAAGTACCTTATCATTTAACTCGAGGTCATAATCTAGACACAAATTATTACTATCTAGCATCCCAATGCATTTAGCCAAAATGAACCCATTCAACTAAGGTTTATCTCTATCCTTTCCACCAAGGAAGGAATCAGAAAAGTACATGAATCCACCAAGGAATACGCGGTTCGGTTGAATCCCATTCCCATCCCAAATAATAATGTAATACTAGTAACTTAGTGGTTAGTTATTAGTAAGCACAAAAATATTATGTGATTGGTATATCATGTGATCTTGTAAACTTGTATTATGACATTTACTATTTTAATTTTCAAATTATCTACGCATTCTCATAATATAAAGTATTATTGTTCTTTTGAGAATTGGCAAAAAAAACTGAATGACAAAATTTAAGTTTATGTACTGAAATTTTACTCTGGATGATCATTAATATAGTGACCGAAACTGTTATTTTAAGGCATTAATCATTATAACATCTTATTATAAGTAGAAAAACTTGTATTTCTACCTATTTTATTGATTTGACACAATCTTAAATTTGAAAAAAAAAAAGAGTTTTCAAGTTACTCCCCAATTCCCAACTATTTCATCGAAATTCCACTGAAATTCATTTTCCAGGCTTACCTAGACGAAATCGAAATCGGACATTTGAGGCCTTAATTTTAATAAAGCCGGTGAAATGATCACGGTTTCTAGCAATTACAACATTTTTTGGACATCGTGTATTGCATATTGTATCGACTTGATTCTTAAGGACTTCAACATAAGGAAAATTGTGGCAATGGTGGTAGATCACGCAGGGATGATCACCACGTTTATTTACAACGATCCAAAAGTTTGGCTTTGACGATGAGGATGTACATTGGAGAACTTGGTGGGCCTATAATCACAAGATTTGCAACCAATTTTATAACATTGCAAATCTTTAAACAACATAAAATTGGTTTAAAAACCATGTGCAGACAAATGTAATATTTTGAGATACCTAAGACTTGAATGGAAGGAGAGAGGAACATAGAATCATCAATCAATGATGTCTGTAGGATGATGAGACACAAGTAAAAAAAAATATCATGTAAAGGTTGTGTTCGCATTGACGATCGTGGATCATGATAAAAAACCGACCATTGAAGTGATCTACAGAGCAATGCGTTGTATGAGGGAGAAGGTAAAAAAACATGTTGTCGGAGGATTCGAGACCTAGCTGGACAACATTGATAAACGATGGTCCAAAATGCTCCAGCCTCCTCTTCACAAGACTGTTATGTATATCTACTATTTACTTATAGTGTTGATACTAAAGGCTGTGTATAATATATTCCCACTAGATTCTGAAAATATATGTGCTTGTGTCTAGCTTATTATTTCGATCTAAAGTAACATTGCAAACACAATCATAATACTGATGCAGATCTTCTAACAGTCTTTCAAAATTGTGTTGAAGAAGCTTGTGAGGGATGGAACAATACAAAAATGTGCATGAATGAGGTCATAGATAAAAACTTAAGTTTGGAAATAATTCACAAGTTATTCAATGAAAGTTTTATGCGATATAATATGACTTAATACAAGTTCGGATTCGTTGGAGTCATTCGATAGAACTACCATGATATTTGGACGAGGCAATACTCTTCCAAATAAGTATATAAGATTCCATGGATATGCTACTCCTACTTCTCGAGTTGTAGTGAGATCATTATTTATTAACTTGATTGATTTTTTTCACATCAACATGGTGATTAATGTACAAGTTAAAATCTCCAAACATGTGAAAAGTGGCGAGAAAATATTCTCCCAATTGAATCTACAGGGGGATGTGAGAGAAATTGAAGCATGTTTAACCTCATCTATTCCAAAGAAGGAACATGTTGGGAGAAGAGAAGTCCATGATCAAATATGTGTGCTTTATGACTTAAGGTTAAAAATGAAACATGCAAGAGAGGGGCATGACAAAGAAGACTACAGAGACATCATCGACCATGCATATATTTTCAAAATGCATGACGACAATGTGAACAAAGATGTCCTTCAAAAAGTGGATGGATTCCAATCGTCCTCCAATACTCGATGAGGCAAGAAGGCCAAATCAAAACATAAGTCGACAAATAGGTATAAATATTAACAATTACATGGTAAGATGACGTACCCTCTTACATGGTTGGAACTTGAGGATGTTGTTGACATACTTTCCATAAAATCAAAATCAAAGGATGACGAAGTAGATAATGAGGATGATGATGCAGATGCAGTTGGTGGTGGTGGTAGGTACACATATTTGGGGGGATCGCCATGGGGTGATGGTTGATGGCACGATGAGAGATTCAAGGAAGGGTTACATGCAAGCCATGAATTTATGGAGCAAAGACAAATGCATATGAACATTTTTTACCAAGTCCAAGACTGGGTCTTGCAAAATTATGGATTATGTGGGATACTACTACCATGGTTATGGAAATGATAGACATATGGATGATTTGATACCTTATGTGGGTTCATTGAATATGGATGTGGGCAATTCACACAATGACTAGCAACATGAAACCATCTATGTGGATATGGATTATTGAGTATACGATGATAGATCATTTGGCATGTTACCTAAACACTTTAATGCTCCTCAAACTCCTCCATCTTATGGGTATGGCTGCAACTATGATTACAATGGACAAAACTATCACGGGTTGCCAAGAAAACTGCCCCAATCAGAGTCGAAGTGTGAACGACAATTTTGCTAGTGATAGTTACGTGATCTTTCCTGATTATTAATCACCATGTTGCAAATGTAAATATGATCTCTGACTCCATCATCGTCATCATGAGGGTCCCAAGCTCCTCCGCAATCTCGTCGTGCCATCTGTGCTACTAGGGTTGTCAGAAAAGCTCGAGCTCGAAGAGCTCAACTCAAGCTCAGCTTGTTAGCTCATGAGCCCGACTCAAAAACTTATCGAGTCCGAGCACAAGTTGGATTTGTGGCTCGTTAGGGTTATCGAGTCGAGCTCGAATTGGGCCATGATCAACTCAATAACTCGATATACTCACATGTTTGAAAGTCGCTATGTAATTTAGTCCCACACCGAGCAACTTTAAGAATCCAAAGTATGGAAATTTCTACAAGAACAGAGGAGCGGACAACATTGTTTCGTACTTATCTGGATGGCTCGTTGAGTTCGACTCTAAGAACTCAGCCGTGAGGCTCGTGTCGATCCATTGAACAGGACTCGTTACGAGGCTCGTGAGCCAGCTCGAACTCGATGAGTTTGAGTTCGAGCAAACATTCCATAGCTCGAACCTTATCGAACCTGAGCTCAATCCCATGTTTTCTTATAAAGTCCAAGTCTGAGTTGTGGTTAACTCGACTCGTTGAGCTCAATAGACACCACTATGTGCTACAGGCTCTAGTGCCGAATATCCTAGTATCAAGATACTAATCGTTGATCAAAATGAATACATGCATCATGTAATGGATTACAATGCTATCTACTCCTATATGACTTGGAAGAAATACTGAGTACATAGAGTCAGGGATACATTATGAGCATGATTTTAAAAAAACGGTGTCTCGAGGCACAAAGGCGTATGCCTCAAGGTGAGGCACACAAAAATCGCCCCGAGGCGCACGCCTCAGGTCCTTCGGATGGGGCGTACACCTTGATTGATCATGAAGCGCTCGAGGTTGAGGCGTAAGACTCGTGCCATATGTTTTTTTAAACTTTTTGGTCACATACAAAGCATGTGACCCCTCTCACACCCTAAAAACAAAGAAAACAAAGGTTTCTTTCTGTTTGAGAAAGAAACCATCGCACAGTGCCACCGTTGCTCTCCATCATCGCTGCCATTCAACTGCCCAACACCATTGTCTATTGTCGTCCACTGCTCAACGACACCGCTTGCTACCACCCACCTCTCAGAGTCGTCGCCTCCACACTCGAGATGTGTCGCCGCCTCCCACATACCTCTTAGCACACCCACCTCATGTTTTTTAGGTTTTCTATTTTTTAGGTATTTTTTCGAATAATTATTGTAATCTTGTATGAATAATTTAGTTAGAAATCTTAGGGAAGTTAGAATGGCTTATACTAGGATTTGATTTAGGGAATTATCTTTCGCTTCGAACTTCTTTAAGATGCACCAGGAAGCTGAATTATAAAATAGAAAAATGCACTTTCCTAGAAAAAAAAACTAGTTTCACTAATTTAGTTGAACTTGTATCCATGCTTTAAATTTGAGAATTAAGAAATATCCATCAAAGCTTTTGTCCTGCTTAGAATCATCTAAGATTTTAAGGGATATGTATATGTAAGTATGATATTTTGTAACTTGTAGATATGAGAAAGAAACATCAAAGTGACGATTAGTGATTTTTGATGGATCACATGAATGTGATGGACAATATGTTCCATTAGATTTATGCTTATATTGAACTCATTTCCTACTTTATGTTTTCTTTTATAATTACACAATCGTATTTGAACTTTGAACAATTATAGTTGTTGTTTACACTTGGTATTGCATTTTTGAACAATATGTTGCAATAGTTAGTATTGTTGTGGTTTATTTCCAGTATAATTTACATTAATTTTAATTTCTCTTTCAAAAAAATTGAGGCTTACGCCTCGACTGCCCCGAGGCCTACATCTCGCCCTACATTTTGAGAAAACGCCTCGGAACGCCTCGCTCTTTTTTAAACTTTGGTTATGAGTGACCACGAGGAAGAGGAGTAAATACGGATCCATCTTGCAACTTGTGATTTTGATCGTCTTACTCTAACCGGTAATAAGCTTACATTTTGTTGCATGTTGTCATTTAATTCTATGAATAAACCAATATTTAGATAATTACAGGCATGTGTCTAGAGGTTTCTGACTTTCTATAATATGATACACATTCTTTATTTTAATGAATGAAACATTATTTAAAAGGATTTTTGTTATTTGTGCTCCTCTGAGATATTGCAATATTTGTTATGCCCCTCCCTTTGTCGGAGTATCAGTTGTACCCCCGACTTCTTGCCATTCTATCACTTGTGCCCCTCTGTTACTTTTGTCATCAATAAATTGAACTTAACCATGCTTTTTCCAAATCATGGTGAGGTTAAGAGGAGCATAATTGTCAAAAATGCCCTACCCATCCCCCCTCCTCCGCCCCTCACGCCCTCCATCCTCCTCCTTCGTCGTCCTTGTCGATGTACATAACTTTGTCCACAGTAGCAATCCTCCGGCACAACTAGAAAAGAGCAAATCACATCTAAGGCGAATGGGTACAGCTAGACGAATGTGTACATCTACGAGATAATGATGTTCGAAATGGTATCGAGGAAGAGGAACGCGAAGGTGGGGATGGTATTCTTCCTCGCATGAACGATGGGGTAGGTAGTGAAGGCGGAGGTATGTGCAATGGTGGATGACAGGCTGGAGGAAGGGTAGACTAGGAGTGGGCGCTAGAGAAGGGGGAAGGAGGAGAAGCAGGGGGCGAAGAAGGCCGGGAGGGTGAGGAGGAAGAGCAGCGGTGAAGGAGGCTGGGGAGTGGGCGGAGGAGCTGGTAGCGGAGGTGGTTGGGGAGTGGGAGGAGGACGAGGAGCAAGGGGCGAAGGTGGTCGGGGAGTGGGAGAAGCAGGGGGCGGAGGAGGCTAGGGAGGGGAGGGGAGGATCAGTGGGTGAAGGTGGCTAGGGAGGGGGGAGGAGGTAGGGTAGTGGGAGGAGGAGGAGGCTGGGTAGTGGGAGGAGGAGGAGCAGGGGGTGGAGGTGGTTGGGGAGTCAAAGGAGGAGGAGCAGGCGACGGAGGAGGCTGGGGAGGGGGGATGAGGAGGAGCAGTGGGTAAGGTGGCTGGTAGGGGAGAAGGCTAAGGAGTGGGAGGAGGAGCAGGGGCGGAGGTGGCTGGGGAGTGGGAGGAGGAGGGGTGGCATCGGAGGAGGGGGAAAGAGGAGGAGCAGGGGGCGAAGGATGCTGGGGAGGGTGAGGGTGGTGGAAAGACTTTTTGATGCAGCGCACAACAAATAAATAGGGTCTTATTTATTTAATTTTGTTCGTTAATTAGAGTCTAACTTTATTTACGTTTATTCAAGTCGTTGCAATTTTATTTAAATAAATGAGATCGTGTGTGATCTCAATTTATGTAGTTAAAGTCAGTTAGGATAAATAAAGATTTGAATTTATTTCAAATCAATTAGTTAGTTAGTTAGTTAGAGTCAAATTAGGATAAAGAAGATTTGAATTTTAATTCAAATCAATTAGAGTCAATACGAATTTTATTTCTATCTTTGTAACTCCACCCCTCCTATATAAAGGGGAAGGTAGGCAATTGTTTTAGACATGTCAGATTACAATAAAAATTGAGATTTTTATCTCCCTCTCTCGTCTCTCTCCGTCCTCATGCGATCTCCGCGATTCTCTTCTCAAAAATCCCTCGTTCTCCGACGAGTCTTCTCCTCCCGATCCCTCTAATTTCTTCTCCATTGAAAAATCCACAATCAAATTAATTTTTTACCATCGCAAAATTCCTCATTTGCATCACCTTTCAACCTCTTTTTTTCAAATTTAATTCTCCTTGTGTCCTCAAAGTTAACGTATGCTTGCGTTGGGGATGGATGTCAACCAACCTAAAGGGCACAAGTGATCATTGTGGAAGAAGTTGGGGGCATAACTGATATTCCAAAAAAGGGATGGGCATTACTGATATTGTAATATCTCAAAGGGGCGCACAACTGATTAAAAATCCTAATTAAAATTTATATGTCATTTATTTTTATGAAGATGTATTCTAATTATTGTTAACTTCATTATTCAATTTCAATCTCTCTCAGCAATCAGCAATCAACATTCAACATTAAGCATTAACAAAAGGTTTATGAGCGAATAAGCGATATGTGCAATATAATGTGCATTGACGCCCTAAATAAAAATTAACTCTTACATATAACTATGTATTTATATGTTGGTTTATGAGCGAATAAGCGATATGTGCAATATAATGTGCATTGACGCCCTAAATAAAATTAACTCTTACATATAACTATGTATTTATATGTTGTTTACTGTTTTAAGAACAATGATGATCTTAATTTGGAAAAAAACTTTTTCAAGTGAGTTCCGAGATTTCTACCAATATCATTGAATATATCCCGATATATCCCTGACACATCCCTTTTCCAGCTACATGATACGATAAAATAAACGGTGAAGCTTTCTCCCACTATAAATAGGGCCGGTTATATGGATTTTGCTCAAATCCATGTTGAAAGATTAAACTATTTTTTATGTTGGTTGTCGACTATCTAACGCAGTCACACAAGGGGAGATTTGAACCATGGTCTTTTGGTTTTGGATGGTAGACACATTGTACTACCACCATACCATTTAAGTGGATACAAGGGGAGATTTAAACCCTGGCAAAATGATATGATATCAATAAAAATATCTTGAAGCTTGATGCATACAATAAATGGGAAGTAAATTCTAAGAAAACATAATTTGAATATCTAAAACTTATCGACACATTTTTTTAAAAACAAAAGGGAAATATGTACAAGTTCCCGCCCAAGATTTAAACCTTGGTCTTTTGGGGTGGTGCCCTAATTAAAAGACTTGCAATTGTACAATCATGGTAATATTATCATGTCTAGCAACATTTGGAGCAATATTAGCGACACAGGTGACTTGTTGATAGCATGGGCAACATGCTCCCAACACAAGTTGCAAGCCATCGCCATCAACAACATGGAAAACATACCAAGAAGATATCAGTCATGCTAGGTGCATGCGGCGATATGCCAAACCCTTTTAGAAATTTATTAAATATGGAGTTTATATTGAGTAAATATGTGATTATGCATACCGCCTAAGTGGCCAAACCGCATAACACCCCACTTTAAAAATGCAATCCACTTGATTATGTCATGCACATAATTGATCATCTGATTAGCTTCTTAGTACCTTTTCAAAAAAATATCACATGGGTTTCTTGCTGCAGGCCACTATTTTTTATCAGCGCACATGATTGTGCATATAACATCTAGTAGAAGAAGGCTAGAAGCTATTCCAACTACTCAAAGCCATTTACGTCATATAATCTCCAGCAATCAATTGGGTTCCTACTCCCATCTTCAAGTATCATCATCCACACTAATGTTCCATTCACATTCCATCTTTGTTTCCTAGGCCTTCAACAAAGCTTCAGTGCCCTCTTCTCAAAGGTCTGAATTTCCCCCATTTCACTCAAGCATCATCTACAAGCAATATGTCAAATAGAATGCACAGTAATATCTTAACAATGGTCCATTTGCTCGCCTATGATCAATGTCCAAAGTCAAAAACTTTTAATGAAATTCTATTTTATTGAAAAGGAAAACAAAACTAGACCGTGGTGTGTGTTTTCCAAGAATAGGTGTGGGTAAAGAAGGTAAGACATGAGAATCTAAAACTTCGAAAAGGGGAAAACTTATATTAACCATGTGTGTGCTGAGGCACGATATTGTATTGCAAAAACAAGCAATAGACACAAGAAAACAAAGAGGGACATTAATAACATTTTTGGCAACATAAGGTCCTCACCAGCCCACCTAACCTATTATTTCTGCTTCTGAAATCTAATTGGTAATGGTTTTCATCAACCAGCACAATTTACAGTGGCGAAGATGGAAAATATGTAGGTAAAAAACACAGGAAAAATTTTCGAAGCACTAATTAATCATTAATTTAGTTTGCAAGGGGGAAAACATATTATAGATGCACAAGGTCAAGACAAATCGTCGACCAAACTAACACCAAATGGCATGTAACGAAATACACATAAGACGTATAGTCTAAGCAATAAAGACCACAAAAACCCCTCGAATCCACAACGATAAAGCCCGCGCGATCTAGGAACAACCATAGCATGCGCCCGATTGATAATTACACGCATACATCATATCACACCAAAAAAAGGAAAAAATCGCCAGCAATCAAACGATTCCCGACACAGCACGCCATTCGGATAACAATCGAAACAATCGCATCATACAAAAATCAGGGAGAGAAACACCACACGAACACGAAATCGATGAGCGAAGCCAACACGAAATCGAGCGGCGAACGGAGAGCAAATAGATCATCTGTAAGGGCGGGGAGACGAATAGTACCGGTGCCCTTGGACGATCGCCGCGGAGTGCCTCTCCTCCAGTGGCGATCGGGCAACGAACCCTAGAAATCGGGAAGTGAGGGGAAGGGGGGGGAGAGGGGAGTGGGATGGGATAAGTAGACTCGTGGGGGAGGGGAGGACGCTTCGGCTTTGTGCTGACGGAGGCGTTGGTAGTGGTGGAGGAGGAAGTGGGCCTCCTCGGTGTGAACGTAGGGTATCATTGCCCGCCGGGCCCACCAAGGCTTTTTTGCATCTTTTGCCCTGAGGTATTTCGAAAAATATAAATAGCTCCAATCCCTTTAATTAGATTTAGTATAATTGTAGATTTATAATTACTTCCATGTAACAAACTTTTGTACATTTATTCACTATAATATAAATGTTTTAAAATAGCCACATTTAGTATTTTTTTACAAGTATAAAGTTTAGGATATTTTAGCAAGAAGAATAGTGCAATGATGGAAGAAGGGTTTTGGGTCTAATTTGGCGTCCTTGTATGTGTGTAGCAAAGGGTGGGAAAAAATCGAGAAGGTGCACAAATTGATCTCCGATTGTTGGGATTGGCGAAGAATGGGAATTTTAGGTGCCTACCCCCCTTACCCCATATTTTCGCCCTTCATGTGGGTCCCACTTTTTATCTTTTTTAAAAAAAATAAATAAGGGATATTTACCCGGCAGACCCTATAATCTTTGTCAATTACCTCTACGACCTATAATACATCGTAATTCCTCCCTCAACCCCGTAAACTTGCTAACTCTTACCTAGGGCTGTTAGGAAAGCTCGAACTCGGTGAGCTCAACTCGGGCTCGGCTCGTTAAGGGCTCGTGAGCCGGACTCGAAACCTTAACGAGCCCGAGCCCGAGTTGGGTTTTATGGCTCGTTAGCTTATTGAGTCGAGTTCGAGTTGAGCATTGTTCAACTCGGAAACTCGACTCGGTAACTCGTTTTCTCTCTTAATAAAAAATTAAAAAATATATATACCAGAACTTCCACATTTAGTTTGATTAAACTAGAGGTTAACATTTTTCTTGCCCAAAAAGCTACACAAAAGAGTATAAAAAATCAAAACTACAAATGTCATTTGCATAATTTAATGTATAAATGGAACAATGACTCATTAAGAGGTTCATGAGCCTGCTCATTTTGAGGCTTATGAGCTAGCTCAGAAACTCACGACTCGATAAGAGGCTCGTGAGCTAGCTCATTTTGAGGCTCGTGAGTCAGTCCAGAAACTCGTGGCTCGATAAGAGGCTCGGGAGTCAACTCGAACTCGACGAGTTCGAGTTGGTGATTCAGGGCTCGATCCTTATCGAGCCTGAATTCGAGCTTAGGTTTCTTATCGAGTTCGAGTCCGAGTTGAGGCCAACTCCAGCTCGTTGAACTCGGTAGACACCCCTACTCTTACCGTATAAACCCTGCAGTTAACTTCCATCCATTTGGTTGTTAAAACCAACCGGATTCCGTGAATTCTATTTTCATAATGCCCATTTTGTTTCTCAAAATTACAAAAATGCCATCCCTTCTTCCCTTCTCCTCCAAGCCTCCTCGACGACATCCCCTCCTCTCCTTCCCTGACCGGCATCCAGAAGATCCTCCTCGAGGGAAACCTCTTCACTGGAGAGCTCCCACCGGAGCTCGGGAAAGCTCCAGCAGCTCTCCAAGATGGACCTGAGCTCAAATAGATTTGTGGGTTCCCTCCCGCCGGAACTCAGCAGGTGCAAGCTATTGACGTTCGTGGATCTCAGCCGCAAGTCGCTGTCCTGGAGCTCCCGCCATTGTGGATTTCGACCTGAGCTCAAACGGCGGGAGCCCAGGATTTCGACCATTTCCGGTGCCAAGGATTCTATCGACAATCATGAAGGCTACAGGCTCTGGAATTAGTTTAATAATACTAGATTTATTTAAATATCAGACTCATATCACAAACTCCAGAAACGAACACAGAACCAAGCAAGAGAAACCCCAAGACGAAATCAAACAGGAGGTCAACGGGGAGGGGGGAAGCGATGGAAACAAAACCAACATCCATGAACAATGGGTCGAGTTGGGCTTCCACGGATCAGAGAGCATGAATCTACATCGAGTTCATTTGTTTAAATTTTGATGGAAAATGATCGAGGAATTAAATTTACTCATTGATGATTATTGATCCACAATGAATGGCACGCATCAGACTAATTTAACAAAGTTTGATGGAAGTAATCATCGCCTTTAGGGTCGAGTCGAGATTTCAAGTTTGGATCTGGATTTGTTTAACAGCCTTCATGATTGTTGATGGAGCTCCCGCCGTTGACGGGGACCTGGGCTCCGTCGCCGTCCTGA